>JAAAKL020013548.1:0-12401 GCA_010016065.2 Carybdea cf. marsupialis auct. non (Linnaeus, 1758) | reverse complement strand
AATGTCGGAGTCATCAAGAGTAAATGGAGGCAATAGGGAGTTAATAGGCCTGAAAAATAATGGAACTTAGGTTTTCATGCTTCTGAACGTAGTGTCATCTTTGATTTCTTCTTACCCCGGTCTCTCTTAGCCCTATGAAGTGTACTATTCTTAGGTTGTCTGCCAACTGTGGGAAACTTTTCCAGATGAATATGCCTGACATTAGCTAATTTCTTGACTGTTTCTTAAGAACAAGCAAAATCAGTGATTTGTGGTTTGAACATTGATCAACAACTTGGTTTTCTTTAGGTGCAGGTGCATTCAATATATCTAAAAAGTTACTACCTTAGCTTGTTTCCAGCAAACTCCTTGTTTTACAAATCAGTTCAAATGTATTATATATTTAGTTTATTGCTTTAAACTAATTTTACCTGAAGTATACAGATCATCATTGAGGAACAGGGTCTTGTGGGGTACGTGTTGCTCAGCTGAAAACTTCAAGTACCCCTGGCTGCTTTTAGGGTAGATAGGTGACCTTTTGTTGTATTGATTGGGTGCCTACCATGAGAAAATATTGATATGATAAAATTTTCAGCTTTACGTCTTGGGAAGCTTGATAACTTGGGATGCTTACGTGGTGTTATGTAATGAAGGAATAATATTGTAACCTAAATCTGATAAGAAAAATATTCTCAAGTCTTGCCATAGAGGCTATGTTAATGTGTTCCTAGAAGAGGTTTTTTCATGTTACACATGTACAGTGGCTGTTATTTTAAGAACACCAAGTTTCTGTTTCCATGTCTTATTAACATAGTTGTGGGATCAACCTGTGAGATCCATTCTTGGTAGACAACTTTTAAACAGCTATGTACTCTATTGGAATCTTTCATTTATTTGCTGTACATTGAGTATTTTATATCAATGACCCAAAGCATTTACTATCAGAAGTGACCTGATTATTGCCTGACTTTGCCCTCTAGCAAGAAATTTAAAGTATTACCTTGGAATTGGGTTGTTCACTTGTTGTATGCACCCTTTGTATGGCTGTGTTGCATATAGTTGATTGAATTTGATGAGAAGTATAAAAACTGGACATCATAATGTTGTGAAGCTGCTGAAAGGCATGCAAGTGAGTATTTATAGAATGCAGATTGTACTAAATGGGGATTACAGCATAGACTATATTTAGCAGGGTATTACAAAAGGCACCACCCTGAAGAAAATGCATCTGGCTTAGTGTTATGGTGAGGTAGATTTGCACAAGTAAAATCCGTTGACCCGGAAAAGATATCTGATTTTGTGTAAGCAAGGATGCCACAGAGTTTATGAATGATGTAATTTTACTTTTTAAAATCTTTTTGTAGCATAATGAAATGATGGAAGAGCAAGACAGGAAGAGGAGGGAGGAATTTCATCAATATGAAGTAGAAAAGGAAGCAAAAAGAAGAAAGCACTTGGAAAGCTTACCTGAAGAGGAAAGGAAGAAGGAAATGGAAGAATATGAAAGTCAAAAGAAAAATAGATCAAAACATGAAAAACTGCACGAGCCAGTAAGTGAATCACCTGTTTTGATGTCAGTAGAAAACATAATATTTATTGCTTGTAAAAGTTGTCAAGGGTTCTAGTTGGAAGCAGCAATTTTTAACCTGGAGAAATATGAAGAGTATGTAACCCTTTGAGAGGAAGTTTCTCAGAATCTGTTCTTGTAAGTGAGTGGTGTGCACTGCAATTGGTTTCATTGACAGAGGCATGATCTCAATCTTAATCGGTAGGAATGACTGTGGTAAGATATTTGAAATTTATGTCATTGAATTGGCAATGATTGTTTTTGAGGCCTCAACACTTTGTGTTTCCATATGTTTAAACCTGCTTAGTTTTCTTTTAGTAACAATCTATTTGGGGTGTGTAGTAGTGGATTCACCATTCAATGGACACACAGCTTGCAATTGGTCGAGAACTAACCACTGGTTTAAAGCATATCTCGTCATTGTTTCAGGTTTTGCTCCCTGTTTTCATAGAAAGGGCAGTAGATATCACTTAATCCCAAAAATGGGTGCCATTTTCAGAAACCAATTGTGCTGCATGATTTGCTAATTTTGTTACAACACAACATGTCATGAATGCACTTTCATCAAACTTAAATTAGATTTATTGTGTTGATCAATGGCTGTATTTATGAAGACTTGCAGTTTCTCTAGTATTATGTGCTGGAGAGGCCTGGCATATCAGGAATATCTTTAATATGACAGTGCACTGATGGAAAGAGCCATTGTCATATAACAAAAATGCCAGTTTTCTTAAGTAACCAGAGATGTGGACAAAATATGTATATAGTGGAACGATGTAATGCTCTTGTGTATGGAAAATATCGGGATCATAAATGTTTTAATTTTACCACCTCAAGGGGTAGAAAGCCTTTTTAGAATTAAGGGATATTGGAGCCTTGGTAGCATCAGAAACTGGATAAGGAGAGGTTGTTTGAAGTGGTTTGGCCCTGCTGAAAGATTATGCTTGAGTGAAGAAATAAAGAGGAACTTAGTTGACATTTTAAGCCAAGTTGTTGAGAGCTACAAGTTGCCATTGATCTACACCAGAATTAGTTTGAGTGAAAAATATGCATTAAGAAACATTGAAGAGGAACATTTAAAAGTGAATGGTAATAGTGATGACTGAAATGGCATGGGGTATGTTCGCTAATTTCAGCAGGAAGATTTTATTTTTTGTTAATTTTTGCTCAAAAATTTCAACAAGTTTTCAAAAATGATAAAGTTGCCTCATTCTTGTGTTTATGTTTACTCGTGTCTAATTATAGGAAACATTTTATTTGTAGGGAAGCAAGGCACAAATGGAAGAGACGTGGTCAGAGCAAGATGGATTAGATCCAGAAAACTTTGACCCTAAGACATTCTTTAAACTCCATGGTGAGAAACAGTTTGAGTATTTATTTGTTTGTATTGCTTATCATTAGGATTGGCATTACGAGGGAATATTAATTAGACAATTGTCTTTTATTTACTTGGTACTAGTAGGATTATGCTATAATTCTTGCCTGCGGGCTGTTAAGTAATAATTTGTAGTATGGAAGCATGGAGAAAATTCCATGATTCCTGCTATATTTTGCTTAATGCATAGTCTAAAAGCAGAAAGAGGATGCACCTTGGAGGGTGGATTTTGCAATGTGTCACTTTGTAAAGAAACACTGAATGCAAGAATTTTAAAAGTTAACAAAATAATATATATTTCCATTTGTAGACAAAAATGAAGATGGTTACTTAGACATGTATGAATTGGAGACTCTATTCCTTGGAGATGTAAGTTGACACAAAACGTATCATGGTATTTGTACTTTGTTTTCTTGGTAGTGTTGATAAAGTAGTTGCTTATAGGATATCCCCCACCAAAATCGAGTTCAAGGTGTAGGAAGATGAAAGCATTACAAAGTAGATAAGGGAGATATTAGCAGAAAAAATTATCACGATGTTTTTAGCTGGTTTTTTTCTTGGCCATTAGTCTTGTCAGGCATGACAGTTGATAAAGAGATAATCTCATTTGAACTATCTAGAACATCAATAGTGATAATGCCAGACACATCTCTGAGCTACCATTGGTACATCCTGATCACATTCTTCGTGATTGGTTAGCATTTAAGATAATTGTTGTCCTTATGTTTTCATGTAAAATTGGCTTGAATGTTGCCCAAGAAACAGTACCATGTGAACAATGGCAAGAAGTGCTATAACTACTGTTACAGCACTTGTAGAATTCATGTTTATGTAATCAAGGAAGCACTTTCAGCCATAAAAAGTGGCAGGTTCACTTACCATGTTTTATGTTTGGAAGGGGCCTTGCCAGATTCTGTCTTTGCTAACAGAATGTCATCCTGTTAAGAAGAAGCTTCCATCAAGTTTTGCACTCTATAACTATTTGGTAGTGAAGAGTACAATTGGGTAACATTGATGGTATGGAAGGATGCTTCAGGATACTATAATCAACAGTTTGGAAGCAATAGTTCTTTCCTTTAACTGGAGATGTATTTTTTCTTCAATCATTGTAAGCATAATCTTCATCATCATAATTATCAGCAGTATCATAAGTAACGATGATCAAAAGGGATTGGATTTATACTCAATGTCAAGCGCCAGAATATCTAGAAATACTTGTTAAAATATGCTTAAATGTTTGAAGATAGTTAAGAGAAGCTGGGAAGTAGTCAAAAATATTTGATAAAATGTGTCAATGTTTGGTAAAAATACCAAAATATTTAACACCATTCAGTATCAGGTTGAAAGTATTTGATAATAAGCATTCTCTAAAAAGCCACAACAAAAACAGTGTTGTCAAAATACATTTTATTTTCTAAACAGACATGATCTTGTGTTTTTACATAGCATTTGTTATCAAATAGTCAAGCTTTGCACCAGTGATAATGGTAAATATTTAGTCAAAACATCTCCAAATACTTTGTGTAGCATCCACTGTCTTATCTGATAAGTATTTGGTATCAGATAAGACAGTGGATGCTACAGAAAGTATTCTGAGATGTTAGATGATATCTTCTATTGTGGGCTGCCCTTTTAGGTTAAAGCGAGGGTTCTGAATGTTTCAGATCATAACCAGCCAAGAAGATAAATATTTGTTTATATCTGAACCCAGTGCTTGATGATAACATTCTTCATTGGTGTGAGTCACCATATTAGTTCCATATCGCACTTCTCTGGTTAATATTGACCCATACTATTGTACACCGTTTTGGAGAGCAGCTTCCTTAAGCCATGTACCTTGAAAGTAGAAGAACTGCTGGTTAATTAGTAGAAAGAAGAGAAACGTTTTGCAGAAATTTCATCCGAGTAAAATTGAGCAAGAGAGAAAGGTTTCCCCCCGAGAGGTTTTACTAAAGAACAACTTCTTCAAAATGTATGGTGCATTGGATGTGCACTGGCTTAGCAAAATGTACTCACAAATTAATGTCATTCCTTCATAGTTTTATGTAGCGATGTAAGTATTGGTAATATGGCAAGTTGCATTGTTTAATATGCAGTGATTTGCATCACTCTTCCACTCTTGTAAATAGCAAAGATATTTAAGTCAGAAGAGTAAACATGGAGCATTAAGTTTAGTTCGATTTGTAAAGACTTTTATGCAAGGCGTTTATTTTGTGCCTTTAAGGGTAGAGGAAGGAGTTTCAGTGGTGTATTTAATATCAGCAATTAGCAACGTTGATTCCTTTTTGTATGAAGGATATGCAAGGTTGACACTCTTGTTGTTTTAATATTCACAATAAGCGTTTTTTATTACTTTTAAACATTGGCTAGTTACTGTAGACTTGTCTGTCTCAACCGGAATGCTGAGCTGAACCCTAATGAAATTGCTTGCTTGGGTAGTAGTAGGATGGTAGTACCGTAAAGGCACAAAAAGTGCGAAGTTGCGAATTTTTCTGGACAAAAAACGGGAGTAAATGTTGCGGGTATTAAATGTTGCAAAAAGATAAAATTAGAAGTTGCAAAATTCAAAATGGTTCAAAAATTAAATTATGTAGAAAAGGTTTTCTCAGTAACTCGATATCGCAGAACTAGTTAAACAGATAAAACAATTGCATTTAGAGTCATAAACAGATTCTCACAATGCTATAAAACAAAAGAAAATATGGAAAATAAAACAAGTCATTAAATGTATCTTAATGTATCTCAACACTAAAAGTTGCGGGAATTTCAAGTTGCGAACTGCTGAAAATTGAAAGTTGTGGAACAAAAAGTTGCGGAAGTTGTGAAAAATTTTTCGCAACTTTTAATTCCAACAACATTTTGTTCCCGCAATTTTTTGTTCCCGCAATTTTTTGTTCCCGCAACTTTTTGTGCCTTAAAGGTAGTCCGCGTCATATAGCCAATATATGTATGGAGATTGTTTTGCTGTAGTAAGTAAAATTTGTCAAAGCGCGTCTATCTGGTCTAGTTGTTGGATTAATTTGTTTGTTGGTGCGTGGACGGTTGGGTCGTTGGTTCAATGGCTGGTAATATGTATTTTTTATTTGGTTACTCGTCATCAAGTTATTAAGTTACTTAATTATCTCGCTAGTCAGTTTGTTTGTTCTGTTTGTCAATGTGTTGATTTGCTTTTCTGTTAGCAATGTAGTTAGTTTGTTTGGGTTTGTTTTTTGCTTGTCGTTTTTGTTGTTTGTTTTTGAGTTGTCAAGGTTGCTTGTCATTATATTAGTGCTTTAGTTAACTCGTATCCTCGTGTCAGGCATAAGGTGTTGCATCTTGGAGGGTAGCTTGCAAGAGGAAAGAAAGACGGTGTAGATGGATTATGAACAATGCTTTGCTAGCTAGTAAAATTATTATATACTGTTGTGTTTACTGAGAAAGTAGCAACGGCATTTTGCCTTGCTTGTCAAATGTTAATACCATTCCCATTGTTGTACCGCCTATGGTCATCCATAATCACATTCCGTTAGATGACAAGATGACAAAGAGTTGGCTATGTCTCTAGAACAGATGCAAACAGTACCCCGTTTTAGCACATCTTTTTCTTCTTTCATTTCAGGTAAACAAAGTATATAATGAAAGTGATCCTAATGTTGATCCAAGAGAAAGAGCTGAAGAAATTGAAAGAATGAGAGAGCATGTTGTCAAGGAGGTATGTTACGACCAAAAGCGAGTTGAATATATTAACGTGTCAGTTAACTATTGCCACGAAATGACATAGAGTTTGACTTGTATTGTTGTATACGATTGAATTATTTGTTTCCATTTTTGATTTAGCTACTTGCCTGTCTTTCTTTCTTTTATTGGTTTAGAAATCACATTAAGTACAAAATGATTTTGGACGTTTTAGTTTTCGGGCATGGGTTTGACCGAAAAAGTTTGGTATTCAAAAACGTTTTCTAAGTCATCGAGTGCCCGAAAATGCGTTTTCAATGTACAAAAGAGCGTAACAGTGAAGGGCACTTTTTCACTTAAAGAACACTTTACTACATGTTGGGTTTAAGAGTGACCAAAAGGGGCACATTTTGCGTACTGCAAACTCTTGGGGGGACGTGCCCCAGTGCCTACGGGTCGCTACGTCCCTGATCCCTACCACTTGTATTTATATATCTGTCTATATTTGGAATTACCCAAACAACGTTTTCTCTCTTTGAGCTGCTTTGAAATGGAACATTGAAATATGAACACCATGTGTCGCTTACTAACGTGTCAATTATAGTATAGAAATTGGTCATGAGCGGCGATCTCCTGGAAAGTCTTATTTTGGATCCGCACTGGTTATTTTACGGATCCAAGGTCTTTACACGAGGTGGGACCGAAAGTGGGCCACGTTAATGACAAATTAGTACTGGTAGCAGATCCATTTATTTGCTAATTCCCAGGCTAGACTGGAAGCTTTACCCCGCGCGCGCAGCTTGCTACGTACTTTTTCAAACTGTTACATCTTAATTTCACCTATGATACGAACGCGCAATGTTGTCCTTGACACTAAAAGTCACAAACGGCACAAATTATGACAGTCAAGATAAAACCACGCCAAAGACAAGTAGGAATTACTAGATTGCCCGCCCACAAATGAAAGCTTCCAGTCTGGGGCCCATTTAAACACACGGCCGATCCCTACCCGTCTAAAACAGTGTCTTAGGTAGATAGAGCAGTTAAGCGTATCGAAGTTGTTATGGACAAATTCAGAAAACAAAAGAGCTGACATTCTAAATGACGCCATGTTTTCCCCATAATTCTTCCAGATGGACAAAGACCAAGATGGTTTAGTTTCGTTACAAGAGTTTATGGACGAGACGAAAGATCCTGATTATGAAAAGGATGAGGAATGGAAGCCGCTCACAGATGAAGATCAATACTCTGAAGACGAAGTTAATGCATATCAGAAACAACTGAATGAACACGATTCGCCGGTAAGTAACTTGTGAAATATTATACTTGGTTTTATAATCAGCGTCTGAGTCTGTGTTTTGAA
Source organism: Carybdea cf. marsupialis auct. non (Linnaeus, 1758) (assembly GCA_010016065.2). Lineage (NCBI taxonomy): Eukaryota > Metazoa > Cnidaria > Cubozoa > Carybdeida > Carybdeidae > Carybdea > Carybdea cf. marsupialis auct. non (Linnaeus, 1758). The sequence continues at coordinate 4,463 of JAAAKL020013548.1, read as the reverse complement.
ATTGTATTGGTAAAGAAAGCCACCATTTCCAACCTTAGCCTCAAAATGAGCTCAGAGTTGCCGTAAAGCTGTTGCCCAGTTGGCAAGCTGCCTTTTGGTCTGCTGTAGCCGTTTTAGTACCAAGTTCAGATTTTTTTTAAAATTTCCTGTTAAGTTGTGCTACTCTATGTTTTAAGTGGGCATCCGCTATTCCGTTTCAGCACTTTGGTACCCATAGCAGTGCACTGTGTAGTAATCTGTTAGCGTGCTGCCATGGCAGGCATCTTGTGAATTGAAATACCTGCCTTTCGACAAGGTCTGTTAGGTTGTCTAGCTCAGATCTCTACATAACTTTCTGATTGCTGACGTGGTCTCTACATGTGAACATTTTCTTCGCATGACCAGCTATACACTTTCATGTCCCGCAGGCATCAAAATCGACATGTAGAGATGGGTCTATACCCTACTGGACCACACTGGACAAGTCGACTACTAATTTCCCTGCTTTTAAGTCTACTTTGGCGTGCCCCTTCTTTCTAATGATGCTCTCTAAGTACTTTAGGTAACGTCTACTCTATACGTTGCGTATCCTGACCATCAGTTTGACATCTTATGGATAGGCGTAACTTATGCACTGCTATTAAGGCATTCAGTCAACTGTGAACCTTGAAACGTTGGATATAGTTAGATATATAGCCAGCACATGTGATACAATCCCCCCAAGTATTCCGCGGACCAATTTCCTTTGGTGCGGTGGAAGTTTTCCTGCGGAAGTGCCAAAAGTTGAGGGTGGGGGAATGCACACCAGTTGCTACCAAATGCCATGCCCTGGGTCACACCTACAGATATGGACCACCGTACGAATCTGTACGCTACTTGTTCTGCGTCAGCAACAAGCGGTTGCTCATAAACTGAAGCAGATGGATATACAGGAATATTGTAAGTAAGGACACGTGGCAACGTCCGAGCCTTCTCAAAATCTGTTTTAAGATGGGGAGCTGCCCCTTCCCACTTAGCCGCTGTCAACGGGTTTCTTGCTTAATTGAAACAGTTAGTAGGAAGTGAAACGGCTCGACCCTTCGAAACCGGGAATAAAACAAGAAGTAGGGTTATAACTAACTCTGCTGTCTTGCTACTTTCTGCTCTCTCGCTGTTTTCTGCTGTCTCCCTATTTTCTGCCGTCTCACTACATTCTGCTGTCTCGCTACTTTCTGCGATCTCACTTCTTTCTGCTGTCTAACACAATTCATCTGGCCGCTCAATACTGATGCTGCACGCAATTCAGCTGTCTCATAACATCCTGTGATCCCTCTTCGTACTTTCTGTATCCCTTTCTGTATTGTTTTCTCTCACTCAGTATCATAGTCCCGTTCTGTTTGCATTGTGGTGTCTCGAAAATTTTGTTAAGGTCTCTCTGCACCCTGTGGTCTCTCTCTGTTTTGTGACCTAAGTAAATTACCAGGATTTGGTACTAGCTAGGTTCTTCATCCGCAGAAAATGCAATTCGATTCCCATTATTTGGAGTTTATTGTAGGTGTAAACGTGGTGTTTTTTCAGTGAATATAATATCAAAGATAAGCTCCTTGTGGAACTCTATTCAACTCTGACTTCATGTTTATGGTATCCATATTTTGGAGGAAGTCCGAACAATGTGCAGTTGTCAAGGAAACTACTGCGCTAGTTCAAAGATGGGTGGTTTTGGTTATTTGTTTTAATGACTGGTGAAGTACAGACTAAGGTAGCAGGTGATAATCTACAGTGTCTGTTTATTTTCAGGAGCACGATAGTAACACAATAGAAACACAAACTGGACACCATGAACCGGAAACACATCAGGAGGAACACCATGAACCTGAAAAGAAGGAGCACCATGAACCTGAAAAGGAGCACCATGAAACGGAAAAGAAGGAGCAGCAACATCATTAATTCTGCGGCCTTTATATAATGCCATTAAGTACACTATAATTTCCTGTCAAATATGGTGCTGGTCAAGGATGCATTGTGGCAAAAATTTTGTACCTGTGTTCTTGTTGTAAAGTAGGCCTCAAAGGAAAATAGCTCCTCAAACGTCTCATGCAGTGAGGCATGGAGCCTTGGAATCAGAACTATGTGGTTTATTATCATGTTTCTGCCTGAACCTTAGTGGTTTTGCTTTACATTGGGCAGGGAGGTACGTGGCTAACCGACACTAGCATCGATGGTCGTTGTCAAAAGTTAAACACTTGTACGAAGTCGATAAGTATTTTGATGACGCTTTGTGCTGGGAACAGCAATCATATCGGAATGCCTTTATAAAGTGCATTACTCTCGCAATAAATCTTAATTAAACGTTTTGGACTGTTTGATAGCGGGTTCACCAATGCTTCGTTTTCATTACCTTTTTGCTTCTGTCTGTAAGTTCGCCATTATCATTAAAATGCCGATTTTGTAATGCATGAACTAGAGTTAAATTTAAAGTTTGTCTCGTTTCGCATTAACATGTACGCACGATCAATAATCGAAATCCATAAAGGCTCTTGCCACCTGTTACTATTATTAATTACTGTAAGGATAGCATTGCTCGATATGTTTAGGCTGCATTATAGAAGACAACGCTTGCCACCTGTTTGTGGGAGCAGGTAAGTCCAGTAACGCCATGTCGAAAACTTAATTAATTCGTTAATTTAAACTTCTCTTCCTTTGTTTGTGAAGCGAGAGACCTTAGGCGTCTATTTATTTCTTCTGTATTGTTTCTACGAGAGGGCAAGTTGAAAGCTGTCAGTAGTGGAAACAACTAGTACAGTTGATATGTTTCCAAAATTCTCGTAAAGGTTAAAGGAGACAAATATAGTAATATAGTAAGCAACCAGTATAGGTAAACAATTTGAAGTAAATGATTTAAGGTGACGACTGCGCAACGTCGTTAGAATGTTAGTAGACTGATCCCTTGTAGGGTAAAGAAACAGAATTATGTAATTAGTATGCCGATTGGGGCTGCCTAGGAATAATTTATCGAGAAGATAGCAGGCATTTCCGAGAAGACGACCTCGTACGGGTGTTGTACAGCCTCGTGTAGAAGTGCATGTATTTCCACTTATTTATGTAAGCCAATTGGTTGTAGAGGCTTGTACAAACAGTGGTTTGGGTCATCGTCTCTAAAATTGGAGATGATTTGAATGATTGATGTGATAGGGAATGTAAACGTTTTTAGAGAATTTGTGTAACAGTTTCGATTGTCACAGTAAACGTAACCACGTGATGCTTTGTCTCCCTTCGCTACGTAAAATATTATCATCGTAATATATTATAGTATTCAGTTTGTTGATCATTTGTTATACGCAATGCATTCATAGGTTTTTTCAGGCGGGGCGGGGTGGTGCCGTTTTGGTCAGGTCTATTTTGTGCTTCGTTGCCGTAGATGACTGAATAGCTGTGATCGTGCTTTACGAGCATCGTCGGTCGATACCGTTTAAATAGAAAATGCATGCTTTATACCGTTTGCGTTCCAATGGAATCAACTGGGCAGCTGCTGCTTTTAGTTTTGAGGTTTTGTTTGTTGTATGTAAAGTATACAATTTAACATGCGCTTAGCTGGAGAAATTAAGTTAAAGAAAGGCCCCGATCAATGACATGAGTTACAGTCTCGGATATTTCCCTGTTTTATACTAACCTCGTATCACATCTCGGATGGCAATTGCTTCTCCGCGACGAGAAGGCGTCGAGGCAACCTTGAAAGCCCCATTTCAAGCGTAATACCCTTCAAGCGTCTACTTATTGTATAAATTAGATTTGTTTATCGATAATTGTAGCCTGTGGAGACGCCGCAAGCCTTGTAAGTTGCAATGTTTCGCCATGAGCACGGTTAATGCCATTTAATTTTTTGTGTATTGCTCATACCTTTCAGAAACTTGTTAGGAAAGACGACAACACCCTGACATCGACAAGACGTTTCACAAACTACCGCTGACCGTGCATCTCGATGTTGTGCATGCGGTTCGTTAAGGACTGTCTTTATATTCAAAATAGAAGTCAAGTTGTCACAGGCTGTGGCTGCTCTAAGTATGCTTTTCAAACAGGACCCGTACGTAGATTTAGCAGTGGTATATTTGAGGTATCTCATTGCCTGATACCTCGAAGGCAGGTTAATGCTAGGGATTGGTATGTTGCCATATAGGTTTTTTTCCCGTTGAGCGGATATGCTGTCCGTGTTCTTCGCTCAGTCAGAAATATGGTGTTCTTGTCTCAAGCTTGATTTCTCAGGATATATCTTTATTTAAACTCGAGATGTTTTATAAATGGGAATGTGACAGACGAGTTTTGTCAAAATTGTTGCCGAAATGTCGTAATCATAATGAAGATGCCAGAGTTAACTTGAGTACTTTTTTTTGGATTTATTCATTCTTCAGTAATCTGTCTCTTGTCTTGCAGGCTGGCCCGGTTCGAACCCAGGATCTCCCACTCCGAAAACGAAGACTTTACCATTGCACTAAATAGTGCAATAGTAA
>JAAAKL020013547.1:0-12401 GCA_010016065.2 Carybdea cf. marsupialis auct. non (Linnaeus, 1758) | reverse complement strand
AGGGCTTTTTTAGGAAGACTCAATAATACACTCCTTGCACTCTTTATTTTGCAGAGCAAGAAATTGCAAAGAGGAGAAAGAGGAGCATCTATTCCCCACTCCTCCAGGTAATGAAATTGAACCTTATTTGATGAGAATTTTTCGAAAATTGATTCATAGAAATGCTAGTAATGAGGGAGTAGTATTTAATGAGTCCCAGTAAAGTCGAACTCGGGATTTTGGAGAGTGGTCCGTTATGTGAGAGGATCGGCTATTATCCGGGGCGGGGGGGTGAACGAGATGTATATCCTTTGGAGGTGATTAAAACAGTACATAAATCTATCCTTCATATTGTACAATTGATTTATTTTTCATTGTTTATTACCTTATCATACAATCCCTCGTTGGTAAAGAACTTTGTCTTAGTGGTAAATCATTACCAAATGCACGACTGCGGAGACCGTGTGTTTGCTTCCCAGTGGTCCCACCACTTCACATCAACAATAATTGCAATATCTTTATTACAATTCAGTCACTGCATTTGTTTTAGTACACGAATTCTAATAGTTCTGAATGTAAATCTACACAGTAGCATTTCACTGTGATGTGTAATGTGCTATTTCTGGTGCAAGGAACCTGATATCCCCATTTCGTGCCTTTTCATTGGACACTTATCTTATCAACTTGTAGCTGTACGTCGTGATTGTCCTATCCCGTCAGGGTCACTTGACAATATTACACGGCTGTGATAAAGCACGATGATACTGTTACAGTTTTAAATTTACTCACTAACTTTGACTTATCAACTAAATTTTCTAACTGTTTACCGGCTGGAATTTTATGTGTTGAAAGGTTTTCACCTGGTTTTAAAAGCGGGATGTAGGGATACGAGGTGGAAGTTTCCATGCCGGATCGCTTTTACGAAGTAAGCTTTGAGTTGCAAAATAAGCCAAAATGAGAGATGTATCATAGCTCTATTTTACTTCATGCAACCAAACTTATCACAAGGCTTGATGAAGGAGATTTATATAACATAAATTTGCAAAACTTTTGATGGGAAGTAGTCAGGAAGTAGTATTCCTTAAACGAAATCACTCCTTTTGCAGTAGCCTTTATACGTCGTCGAATTTTTTGCTTGTTAGTATTTGCTTTTAGCAATACTGGACACACTTCTACATCAAAGCCTGAGGTTTGCAGTATAAGAAGTGATTGAAACTAGGCTAAGAAAGGTACATCGTCACTGATGCCATTGAAACATTCGCTCGATTACAGATATACCTACAATAAAGTCATCTTGAAGGAAGTTAGTTTAGGTATAATTTGTTATGTCAACGCATAACTTCTTCAAATACTACATATCTGGTATCCTTTATAGCTTACAGGATATTAGGCTTGAATTTTAATTGTATCTGGACTCAACACATATCAGCTAGAATGTTTAATATTGACCCAATCAGCTATGTTTCAAGTATAAATGTATTTAACGGGAGAACAACTGTTACGTTTAGCACAGATTGAAACATGAAAGAACTTCAGCAAACCTGCACCTAGAGTTCTGTTGAATGGCAACAAAGTTCCATTACAAACCTAGCGTCGACCTTTGGGTTTGATTTACCGCACTCGATTCCTGAATAAACTTTGTCTTGCCCTTCGCAAAAGAATAATCGTCAAGGTTTGATCCTCCTTTTCCGACGAGAATCACTTTTAAATCCATCGAATTTGCCAACGGATTCCCAAAAAGACATTCTAGGCAACCCTCAAGTTTTACCTATTTTATGTTTATTTCTCATACAATAGAGTTAAATCAAATGTAGCACTTGATAGTGTTTAATTAAAGTTACTGCAAATAGTGCTATTGTAATAATTATGTCGGTTCTAAGACAATTAAATCGGTGTATACGTTTAGATCTGATGAGGAATAACAGAAACAAACTTATGTGAATACGACCAGCTTCTACCGATGATTGATTCTGTTGCTATCTGAAGGCACTCTGTCCCTGTGTTCAAAGTCTATATATTTGGCCTCCATCTGATCCTCTTTTTGTTACTTACATACAATTACTAACGTCCGGCGGGAGTTTTGATAGAATACTGACTGGTTTTTTATTTGAGCAAGTATTAATGCTGTGTGAGCAGGGATATACATGAACTTAAGGAGTCGGTAACCTTTCCTGTCCTGAAGATATCCCCAAGTTTTAACAACAGTTGCAGAAAATAAAATTTAAAATTGACAACGGATCTCTGCTTAGTGAAATTCATTGCTGAGAGCTGAGTTGCTTTGTATGTTATGCTCAGGAATGCAGCAGCCAGATTTTGAGAGAACATATATAGGCCACCTAGCAAACGTAGCATTTTTGAATTGGAAACGTTGTCTTCAAAGGACGCTCCTATGAAGTCAATTAGTTGTGATGGGGTATACTTTGCTGTCCAGGCTAGTTTAAAATAAAAGATGTTTATTAGGGAAACCAGAATAACTTGAACATCTTCCCCGAAGATACTGCATTTTTCCAAATAAAGATTTTCTTGAAATGAAGCTGGTTACTGGTAAAGTTACTTTAGGGTTTGGCTTCTAACAATTTTTAGGTATGCGATTTTTCAGTGAAATCGATAAAACTTTGGGCAACTCTGCGTAAACCATCATGCAATTCTTTAGAAAACAACGTGGGTACACTGGAACAATCAAGAAAGACATATGTTTCAGACTACCTTACAAAAGTGCATGATCTTTCTAATTTTCTATCTATATTGATCTGGGTAATGATTTCATCTCATCTCATTTGGTTTCACATAATCTTATTCATTTGATCTAATTTTAAGTAATGTCAGCTGATCTTATTTAATCTTATCTGATCTTATCTAATTTTATGCAATACTTTCTAATTTTATGTAATTTATCTAATCTAACCTGATTTAGGTTTGTCTAACTTAATGTAATCGTACCTAATCTTCTCAAATTTTATCAAATTTATCTGGTCTTATTTAATTTTGTGTACTAGCCTCAATTTTTAAAATTAATTTAATCCAATCTTATCTACATTTCTAGTTTTGTTCAAATGTTATCTAATCTTATTTCATCATATCTGATCTTATCTTATTTAATCCGATTTATCTTATCTTATCAAATTATAACTATAGTTTAAAATGTAGTATGTGCTTATACAGGGATACTCTAAAGGGGGGAGGGGGGCTGGCCGAGCCTTACTACTATCGTTTAACCTTCATTCTAGGGAGGCTCTTGAAATCCTCTTGTCAGAAGTGTGAATACATATAAGTTATAGCCCATGCCAATAAAGAGTGCTGGTATAACTTGGAATTTCATATTTCTAATGTGCAACTATTGTTTTAGCACTGACATGTGACTTTGGATAATCAATAGATCAGGCTTTATGTTATCCAAGATGTTAATCGAGTCTCGGGTCCTTCACTTTTCGAAACAGCACCCACTGGAAGTTGGGCGTGACCTATATCGCTACCATACCTAGTCACATCTCCCTAATTGTTTTCCTAAAATACTCATGTTTGTATACATTATTTATTGTGAACATGACGCACTATGATAACAGCTACCATTTTATTAGGAGTTGGTCCTCTATAAACATATAAATTATTTTAAAATTGACAAATAACAAATGTTTTTAATGAGTTGACATTACCTAAACAAACAGATCATAAGGGCAGCAGTTGCAAGACCAATGTCATCCTAGTCAATCAGAATCTTTTAGCAGTGGACATTGTAGTAGTAATACAAAGCCAGTTGACAAACCGCCCAACAAAAAACTCGAAGCATGTAGTCGTATTGGCAGTGCGCTTGAAGCTACAGATGGAGCCGGAGAGATGGAGACTTGTAGGGAAACGGGAGAATAGTTTCACAGTCGAACACTTTGGGTGGGTCGGCAAGGACGAGATGTCAATTCCCTCTTTTAAAAAGTGGATAATAGTCGATTAGGACCTTTTATCAGTAAATATTATAGTAGTATACAGAGCCATTCAACAAGTCGCCAGACAGAAAAAATAGCAGCATGCAGTCGTAGCATAGTGTTTCACAAACAATGGCACGGTTTCAAGATTACGATTATGTAGTTATTCAAAAGTGTACCTTATTAGATGATCAAAAGATTTCTCTATGCAGAGAGAGATTATTTAAGTTCCGTACATCAACAATTGGTCTACAACTCACAAGTTAAGAATCAGGAAATTTAAAACTTAAAAAGTTAGTTTCCCCATAACCTTAAACTCGCTTTGAATAGGCCTCGAAACAAGCCCTTTTTCTAGTCGAGAGGTGTTACGTTGGCCCACGTGATGGAGGGGGAAGCTATCTCAGTTTGAAACTGTTTAGGACATCAATACTCTTTTCAGAAATTTTCCTTAGATTGTAGAGGTAAAGCCAAGGACGGAAGATGCTTTAGTTTTCTATAATTTGCTATCTTACCCCTTACTTTTGCTACGTCAAGAGGATAGCAAAAAAGCTCGTAAATGCGTTCTAATGCCTCTGTACAGTAGCGTCACCATGTGTACCTTTTGCTCATTGCAATTGGCAATGCGCTCATTGTTACAGATTTCGCCAGAGACATTTGGAGAGCGGAAGGAGAACATTTTCAAGGTTGAACATTTGCGAGGATCGATAAGGACGAGACGTCGATTCCTTCTAGAACACCATAGTGGGATATACGAAATTTCTGAGTATGAATACGTGGTCTGAAATAGCATTTACCGTTTTCAATTAGTATGCACTAACGTTTCGATCCAGAGACTTTTGAAGCCTTGAGGATTCATTTGCATATATTCAGTCCGTTATTAATAAGCCTTGGGTTTGCATGTTCATTTTCTTTGATGACAAACTCTTGGGTTTTAAAACCCTCTCCCCGCATTATATAAATTTCACAATATAGTAATCATTTCTACCTTAATGTTAAATGAACAATATCTTTCTCACTTTAATGATCTTGCTCTCACAGACCCAAAATCACCATTATTTCTAGGGTCTATATTTGCTAAGACGTTATAGGGACATAAAATTCCAAGAGCCCTAAATTGAGTCCTCAAGGAAATCCCATCAGCTTTATAAATTACATTCTTGTCTCTTTCTGTGAAGATTTGTAAATTTGTAAAGCCTCTAAAGATTCTATCAATTCCCGTTTTATGCTATTAATATGATTTGAATTTCATGCCATTTATAAGGAGCAAATTTTTTTAGTTGTACAAAACAGATGGCAAAATAACTGCATGCTACAGTGAGGGAAAGTATCCTCCTGAGACCTTGAAACCTGCGTTTCTCCATGTAGAACTGCTCTTGTTGTTCTTATTGACACTATCTCTGCCGAAATGACATTAATTGTTTCTTGTAAAACAAACTCTTGTCTCCTTCTGCAAGGACTTAAAAGCCTCCAAAAATTCTATCCGTTTTATGCAACTTAAATTCAGGTGAAGGTTGAAAAGAGAAATGCAAATCTGTCCTATTTGCTGTTTGTTTTGGATAACTACGGAATATTTGCTTCAAAAAATGACATGAAATTGAAACCATATTAAAACCATAAAACGGATAGAATTTTTGGAGGCTTTTAAGTCCTTGCAGAAGGAGACAAGATTTCTATTGAGTAAAGAGCAGCAAGAAAGATCTGACTCTTATTTTAAAAAAGCAGACAAAATTCATGGATGCCATGTCATATATTCCGTACGTATCAAAGCTGGTTGACCCAAAACTCAAAACACATTACACATTTAAAACAGGGTGATGTCCTAGAGGGTAATTTTAATCTATAACTACGTAACAGAAGCACAAGTAGCCAATTAAGGGTAACGCAGTATTTTATATTTTAAACTCTCGATTGGGAAATAATAAAAATATTTTGAACAAACTATTTTCACAGAAATTAAACAAAAGTGTACGTTACTTAGCATCAGGGTGCTGGCTTCAAATATCGTTCACTCTTGAGTCACTACTTAAAAATATGCATGCGTTTTCGGTTTAAAAAGCCCTTACTACTATTATTCTCCCTTGAATCATCGTTATTAATGTAATATTTTAATCATCTTTAGTTTTTCCTATAGAATTCGTATAAACCAACTTCTTTTGGCAGTGATTTGTTTATAGTATGTTCTTAAAACATGTTAAATACGTGAAGGGTTTACATAACTTACTAGTTGTCCTCAAGTAATTGACACATAAAATATTACACAAATTGTTTTCATGCCAGTAGCAAACAGTTATAGAAGCCTACCAAAATTTTTCATCTCTGTTGTCTACAATATCAATCAAGGTTTCGTAGTCTGGGGAGTGCTGCCAGAGGATTTTATTTGCTTGAAAATCAGGGTATCCTAAGCTAAGAGATGTTAAAGACCCGTCACCAATTCCTTTCCTTGTGGCCTTTATCCCTCTCTAACTAATATTAGCGCCCCTATTTTCCTGCTGGACTTGCAGTGGGAGTTTCTTTATAGAGAGCCGAGCGTAGACTTCAACCATAATTCTTTCTGTGTGCAATACCATCTCTCTGCTGAGGGATTTAACCCGACCATTCACTTTAATTTGATGAAATTTCAATTTTAACTTTTCCTCCAAGGAGTACTGTAGCTTCAACAACAGTATCAAATAACAACATACGAAGATACGAACAAGTGATCGTTTCGCAGAAGCATGCCAGGGCTCATCTGACAAAACGTCCACGTTGTTGATGTAGAACTTCTAGGTTAAACCTTCAAGCACCCTCAGTCTTGTAGCAAAGTATGTTTGACCTAGAGCACGTGCGGAAATGAATTTTTTATTGTTTTGTATTCAAACAAATACGAAGTTTGATGAGATATTTGTCAAGGATTACAAAAAGGTCCAAGGAAGAGAAAAACGGTCAACTTGAGTTATGACAAATCGAACTCCAATTTGTTATTGCGATACAGTTGTATGGTAAGAATATTCATCATTTAAGGAAAGGAAGGAAGTGTTATTGTGATCTGATCGACTATGTCAGGCTAATCATCAATTTTGTTTCAGAAATTCTATAGGTTCGCCTCTTCTTTGTTGATATTTCATTGGTTGTAGATGATTTTTCTAACCGTTGAGCAATCTTAAATTCAGTATCAAATATCAATTGATTTCGAGTAGCGATGTCACTTGCAATGGATTTGATGATAGTGCAGTAGTTCTTGTTACCTAATCGTTCTTTCATTGCTGTAAATTATTGCATTTTAATTTTCTTGCATTTTTATAACAGTAGGAAACCCTAGACCCAAAATATTTAAGATATAGGTCACTAGAAATATCTAACCATTACAAGAAATCGAAAGTGTGTTTCAAAGTTTACATGCGTATTTTGCCCAGACTCGTCTTTCGGCGAAAGTGAGCTTTGTGTTAATACAAACAGCTTTCATCATGCTTACCCGCTCAATAACTCCCACTCCCTAAATCTATAAACTTGGTGTGTTGTTGGGTGCTAACATTGGACCACATCCCCTTCATTTTTCCTAAGTAAACAAAGTAAATATAAGGACTATCGCCATAATAAGGATTTCTCATGTGACACTACATCTACATGAAGATTTTGTAGATTTTTATAGTAATACCAACCTTAAAATTGCCTCGAAGACCCAAAAACACCCGCAAAAACCTTGAGGAACACGAAATCTATTAAGATGAATCTTTAGTACCTGCAACACCAAAACCACATCAAAAACATATGGCTACCAGCACTACCGGGGAAAACACGAGAAATATAAAATCAGCAGCGCGCCACTTCTCCAACAAGTTCGATCCCTACTTCCTCGGGAGTCCATAATCGAACAACATAAATCAGCAAAACCCGTTCAGAGTCCAGCAGCCTGAAGATGGGAGGAGTATCTCGTGAAACGTAGCTCCGAAAAAGCCTACGACTCAAGACATGTCAAATATCTACAATCAATGGGATAAACTGTGAAATCTTTGAAAAATTTGTTCCTCAATTTTGATTAGGCATGCGAAAGAATTTGCAACGAAGCATATGAAAATTATTTCTTACCTCTCCACCTAAGACTAAATCAAATACCATTACATGGATTCGGTAGATCCAAAATATGGGATGATTCATTTCCATTAAATGCATCATCGAGAATGTTAAACTAACACACCCTACTAAGAGATTTTGCAATTCGTTAATGGAGCCAAGTGTCAAAACTAGGCCACTGGGGTTCCCATAACCCTTGACTTATTGAACGGTTCTTTTCTGTCAGATGTGTTAACAAACGTTAACAAATAGAAGACTTTAGACTATCAATAACATCAGATATTGATTTTAATCTTCTCGTAGACACTTCTACATTATTGCACCTTCACCGATACCCATTTGTGAATAATCAATATGGACCAAAATGTAAGGATTTCTTCGTAATTCGATCTTGTTTACTGATGAGAGTAGTAAAGATAATGTATGTTTTAAATGATGTTTAATACTTTGAAAAAGGCTTCTGAAACAAGAACTGACTATGTTTTTTCGATTTGTACTGAGAGCATATTTATGATTCCTTATACCCAAATACTATCAGTTTTCACAGTGCATGTACAACCCCGTTTCCTTGTTTCCCTGTTGATTATTGGGCTTATTTCTCCCTAAAAAGATAAACAAATCTCTTCATCAACGACTCTCGTCGATTTAGTTATGGGTGGCTAGGTTACTGATCAGAAAGAGGTAGAAAGTATCATCAGGTGGCGCTCTGGCTTAAAACAGAGTTGTAGCTAAAAAGGTTAATCACAGCCGATAGGTCATTATGTATCTGCTTCGTTCCGACCTTCCTAGGATGCCTAGGGTACAAGCCTAGGGTCTGGCTAATGAATGATAGTTAGTAACATAGAGATTTTGCTGTACACGGAAGTTGGAATTTTATGTAACCGATAACGCCAATGTTATATTGTGGATCAATGGGATCTCTTACTGTGTTTAAAATGTATATTTTAAATGATGGTTAGCATTTTCAAAATTATTGTTTAGGAAAACATTTAGTAAGCATGCCTACCACTTTGTCGACCAGACTATTTGTAAGGTGGAGGTAACAGTGAGGTCAGGGCAAGGAACAGTAAAATTCACTGAAGGCCTATTCTGTATCATCTGGTAGATTAATGTGGGACCAGTCTAGAAGAAATTTGAAGATTCTGGACATTTCAACTTCTGGTGCCAGGCTGCAAGTGAAGTTTACGTCAAGTACAAGGCAAAGTGCTCAACTAGCTTTATTACTAGATTTCTGTAAGGGTGTCGAAATTATGGTAGCACCTCACTTCTAACTTACAAAATGGTTAATACGCTACACATAGGTTGTATCATGATACACACAGCAGTTGAAAAAGATGTAGCAAACAATGAATATGCTGGATTCAGCATCTCCTCTAAAATAAGCACCCCTATTCCAGATACCACTATTTTATCAGTACTCCTACCAAATAAGCGCACCTCAGACTAATATTTTATTTAGTTAAATCACATTTTGTCATTCTCTATTATGGATTATTTTATTTAGTTCTTAGCCCAAGGGAGGAATAACGATTTGATATCCCACCTATGTTTTCTAAAATATTTTGGCTAACATTCCGACAGAAAAGGCGAGAATGTGCTGATAGCGTAGGTCTGGTGCTGCTAGCTTCCGCCTTATTTTAGTGTCTCAAGTGCTTTGATATTTCGGTGTGTTTAAAGATGGTGACCTACAAAACAATGGGAGGTGACCCTAGGCCGCCCTATATTATCCTGTGCCTCCAATAATGGGATGCAATGAGGGGTTTAATGGAAGACTGCACTAAGGTCAAGGAAATGACGCCATGGAAGCGCTTCTTGAACAGCGCAATTTATATCTTACGTTGAAGTAACGAGCTTGCTTTTCTATCAGGTGCAGCATCTGATCTTGCTTCATACAGTTAGTGTTACGCGGCACGTTCTAACTACATACACCGGATCTGAAGAACTTTCATTTGCTGGTGGAGCCAATAATTCTCTTGCTTTAAGGTACAATGCTGGGATGGTAAAATTCAATGGAAAAACAATGTGTTGTTGCATTCGCATGCTACGCAACTCCTACAGGAGTTTTCAAAAAAGATCGTTCTTAGGAGAGCTTACCAAAAAGTCCATTGATTTGACATACCAAAATTAGAAAACAAATGTTCCCTGGTCACTGAATATGCAAAAGCAAGAAAGAATACTTACTGTGACATGCTTAGGAAAGATCATGTTACAATCAACAAGAGAAGACAATGTCAAGGACTACCTATTAACAATCCAAAGTCCACATAACATCTGGAGCACGAAAAAAAAATCAGAAAACAATGATTTGGTGACACTTCGAAAGATGACGATGAGGCAATGTTTTGATGTTAGGGTATCCCTGTACTTTGTCAATAATCACTGTTGCAGCACTGTGTACTCTTTGTATTATCCTCTACTGATAGAACGGGAACCGAAACAACAACTAATTTCAGCTGTAATAACAACACATCTAACTAAATCAAACACTGCCTCATGAATTACTTATTTTCTATATTTGTAAGAGGTATGTTCAGGATCATCATTTTAGGGCTTTGAGGGCAGTGTATTAATTTGCAATGCCAGGACTGTGCATCCAAAGGTCTCTTAATCACGTTTTGTGCCTATGTATGTATTAATATGTACTTTTGCAATCTTGTAAGTGAATGTTTGCTTACCTTAGATTTTGATGAAAGTAAGAAAATTAGGTTTAATTTCATAACATGAGTCGTCTGTTAAGGTCTATACTCTTTAAATTGTTGTCGAGAGTGCTTGAAGGCATTTCCTAAGTTAGGCTATCTTTGTAATAATCCAAACATTGGCTATCAACTGTGATCATGCAAAGACGTCATGACTCAAAAACGTCAGCCAATATTTCGAACATTTTTGTCAGTTAACAGATAACTTAAAGTTCCTTCAGTTATTCTTTGTTGGAGGGATGAGGGAATGTCTTGTTACGATCAATCTTAAAGAGTACCAGAGTGACATTAGTTCTGCTATTGCTCATCACTATACTGCACAGTTTTTACTAAAATCGTTATTCTACTTTGGCTCTTTGCACAAAATCAATTTAGATTGTTTGGAACCAGGGCGATCTTAAGGTTTAGATCACCTTGTTTTGAACCAAAGGTGCCACAGAAAGAATGACTCTGGGTAAAATATTTTTGTAACACAGTACCATTGTTTCCTTCCATTGCTTCTTAGATTCAGAGCTTCCTAAACGTTATATTTGAAAATCAAAGATAGGGAAAAATTAATTTTCTATAGCACATTTGCTGACCATCTGGTTCATAATCCTGGAAAAACCTTGAACTGGTAATTGCTTCTCGTGAAGTCACGTTTAACTCTAGCAGAGATCTATAATTCCTATTCATTCCAATACGACTGCTTTGAGGTATGTATTACAGATAAAAACTGTACTTCAAATGCCAATATATGGCATAACATACACTTCCAAATTATATCAGTTAAATCGTCTTTTATTTCCTCACGAAGGATAATCTGGATATAAACGGTTCATATACAGTGAGACGGTGATTTCCAACATCCTTTCCCATAATTTCTGTACAATAAAATTCATGTTTACTGACTATCATCATAAACAAAATTTGAAAGTAAAAGACGGTTTCTTGTAACTTTGAAAATGGGTTACATGTCCACATTGTGTTTCAATAAACAACAACAACTCAGTTTTATTACCTTTTTGAGGTATGAAACCATGAATATGATGTCGTCTAGTTAGTTAACAGGACATGAAATAATTTAAGGTAAACTTTCAGACTCGTTGCTCCTGTTTCTATGAAATAAACCAAGTTCAAACAGTTCCTTCGATCTAATCTTTTATAATAACATATAAAATAATACTGATAATAGTATTTAAACAATAGTGAAACAAATGGATAATGGTTTTGATATTACGTTGCATATTGAGGCATTAATCATTTAATTAAAATCATTGAGGTTGAAGGCAGTTGAATCACTTGATTTCCCTTAGTATATTATTTATCTACACATATCATTTGAAGACATGTACCAAGAGAATCTCCGACTGTAAATCACACCAGATAAATGTGTACCCAAAGATTTCACAAAACTAACATTTTTTGCAAGTTCTCTAATCCCCACTTCTGCGGGTCAAAAGTTAGTCTCGTTTCCGTATTAAAACGGAATCTAAAATCAAATAACTAGTCACATGAGAGTCGCATGTTTCCTCTATGATGATGATGATGTTGATAACAATGATGATGTTGTTGATGATGATCATGATGATGATGGTGGTGGTGGTGATGATGAGAATGATGATAATGTTGATGATGATGATGATGATTAGGCTATGATGTTGATGATGATGATGATGATGATGATGATGATGATGATGTTGATGATGCGTTCTCTTATAGTTTTGCCATGAAAATAATCTATCAATATTGTTACACAATCAACTTTCAGGTGACACGT
>JAAAKL020013546.1:0-12401 GCA_010016065.2 Carybdea cf. marsupialis auct. non (Linnaeus, 1758) | reverse complement strand
CTTGGCGTTAAGGTCAAGTTTTGATTCCAATCTACTCTAGTTTGCAATCAAATCAAGAGCAATACTCATATTACTTTAAAGAAAACTTGTCTCGTCATTGACTGCAGCCATCAGACGCCGAGTTTGTTTTGTAATGGAAATACGCTGTTAATTTATCTGATTGGTTAAATGATTAGAAACTAGAAATGTTTGCTCGGTTTCAAGAGTGTATTTAAAGCTTGGGTTGGTAACAGCTCGTTTCCCATGCACTAGCTTGAAGTTAGCTCCAAATGTAGGTTTAACCAAATACTATAGAACAATAGCGGGCATGAGGTATATATTGAGAGCTCTTCTGAGATAGTGAATTTGAAAATCCCGACAGTCTCGTACTCTGGTACGAGTAGTACCATCAGTCCTCTTCATTTTTTCTAGTCTCACGTATGGTACGAAGTAGATAGCTGTGCACTTTGTCCGCCAGATTGCGTGGCGGCACAGTAGCTATAATGCAAAACTATGGTATAGATCTGTTGCTTGATGAGCACAGGGACGATTACCTAAAAGTGGATTAGGACTGGAATGGGTGACTGAGCGAATAGAACTAGATCTGAAATGTCAACGATGTGCAAAGCAAACCAGTATTTTGCGGAGTACCAGAGGCAACAGTCTAGCCGCAAAAGGATATCGTGGCCAGTTACCTCTGAAGAGATCGAGGCATCACAGATTAACTTAATACCATAGTTCACAATTAAGAAATCATGTAGAAGAGCCAATATAGACAAGTCTGGTAACTCTGCTTGATTGTTTATGGTTTATTGCAACAAGGAAGGAACAAATGTCGCATGTAGTTCTAACAGTAGCAGTGACATGATTCACAATGCTAACAACAACAAAGATGGCTTAAATTTTTAAGAGCGATCGTCACTTAGAAAACTACTCTTGAAACATGCAGATGAGTAATGCATAGAGTAGAAAGCTTGGAAAAGTGCATCAGTGAGATTATCTCTAACAACTGAGAAGTTCTGGGTCTGACATATGTAGTGTTGACAGAGGCAAGCTGTAAAGGAGATGACGACCCTGTTCTGTACCTTGAAGATCTTTTGATGAAAATGGAACTGGAGAGATTAGTACTGGTATTGGCCGATATCACAGGGTATCATGATAGTTGTTTAATAGAAAACCATTCCCAGTGGTCGTGATACAGGGCCATGTTCAAACCTTTTTCAGCATCACAGTATGGAAGATATTAACTAGTTTTAGACTAACATTGACAAAGCAATGAAATAGAAGAAACCTACAGATGTAGTTTTCTTTTTAGGTTACATGAATTTCAGAGTAGGGAAAAGAAGGTTAGGAAGACAGTACCATCTATGCTGCAGCTAAGATTCATTCTTCATCAGCGTCCATCAGGTCGCGGGCGACCCCTGGTGACATCATGTACGAATCTTCTCTAATTTGTTCGGTTCTGTGTCAGTTCCCGTAGGTGAGCAAGGTTCCTTCCTGTACAAGTAATTATATCTTGGATCCATCGGCTCGCTGCCTACCCCTTCTTCTCTTCCCTTCTGTTCTACCAAGCATTAAATCCTTTCCAATCCCATCGTTAGTCCTCATCATATGGCCAAAATGAGAGAGTTTTTGCTTCATGACCATTGCATCAAGTGAGATGGGTGGGTTAATCACTGCGATCACTTCTTCATTTCGGATTTTATGTTTCTATGGAATGCGAAAGAGTCTTCTCCAGCACCAAAGCTCGAAGGCATTCAACCTGCTCCTGTCATTCAGCTTTAGGGTCCAACTCTCTGCTCCATACAGCACCGTCGGGAAGACTAGGCTGTTCACTAACATGACCTTGGTGTTGAGGGAGATGTCATGACTTTTCATCATCTCAGTTAGCTTGTTCATAGCAGCTCTGCCAAGTGATAGCCGTCTTTGTTCTTCTAGTTCACAACCACCTTCCTTATGAATTGTTGAGCCCAGGAAAGTGAAGCTATCCACCACTTCAATGCTTTCCCCTCTAAGGTGAAGGTTTCCAAATCTGTGTTTGACATGATCTTTGTCTTCTTCAAGTTCAGTTACAGTCCATAGTTGCCGCTCTCTTATTTGACTTGGGCCAAAAGCGGTTTAAGATCAATGTTGTGTCATCTGCATATTGAAGCATGTTGACTACTTGCCCTCCAATGTGTGCACCAATCTGCCCATTTACCGAGGCTCTCCTCATGATGTACTAACAGTATATGTTGAACAGGCACGGAGATAAGATACGTCCATGTCGAAAACCTTTTCCAATTGGAAACCAATCTGTCAAGCCATATTCCGTTCTGACTGCAGCCTCCTGGTTGATGTACAGACATTTCATTAAGGTTACCAGGTGGTGTGGTACTCCCATCGCAATGAGGATCATCCAGAGCTTGTCGTGATCGACACAGTCAAAAGCTTTGAGATAATCGATGAAACAGATACAAAGATCCCTTTGATACTCCCTGGCAGTTTCCATGATCCATCGGATGTCGGCAATCTGATCGCAGGTTCCCCGTCCCTTCCTGAATCCCGCTTGCATTTCTGAAAGTTGTTGTTTCCATCCTCTTATGCATGATCTTCAACAAGACTTTGCTGGCATGAGATATAAGTGCAATCGTTCTATTATTGCTGCATACTCGTGCATCTCCTTTCTTTGGAATTGGGACAAAAAGCTAAGATTATCATTCAGCAAAGATCAGTAACTGCAGGATAGTTGAAAAGCGTGCGAAAACAGTAGCATTGAGGAAGATACCGCCGCTTAGATAAGGAGATAACTAAAAGCAGAGCGTTGAGAAGTTCCTTGAGAAAGTACAATAGATGACTAACGGGAAATATTGAATAAGAAGAGACAATAGCTGTGTGAAAAATACTAATGGCAACCCTCTATTCGAGAAGAAAAAAGACTGCAGAGAGATGGGCGGTGCTTGTCCAGGATCTCTAAAATGATGACAAACGTTTTAAGCTTGAAGTATTAGATTTTATAGATTGCCCAGAATTTAAAGGTAGGCAAAAGACAAGGCAGCCATAAAGAACATAAAATCCGAAAGTCTGTCTAGGAAATAGAGCGATCAAAACTTAAATCAAAAATTGAACTTATATGATAGGAAATCTAACTAAAATGGTATATGAAGTATTGGAAAGATCGAAGCCCTTGGGTTTTTATGAATTTCGAAGAAAAAAATCAAACTAGCAACGATTTATGGTCAATCAGCTAAGTATAGCTATGGGTGAAATATATTTACAATAGGTTATGCAATTCCAATACGTGGGTCAGTCGGTAACAGACAATGATCGATACGTGAATTAAATGAAGAGGAGAATTGGAACAACCGATAATAACTTGATCAATATAAGGGTGTACTAACGAAGTTAAGTCTAAGGAATAGCATTGGACTCTATAAGTGCTATACATCATCAAGTTTTCTGTATGCTCCTGAAATCTAGATTTTGAACAGAGAAGTTAAAGTCTTATTGAATACCTTCGGGAGATGTCATATGGGAGAAATCTTAAAATATCACAATGAGAACATCATCCTAATGAATCTGTATTGCAGTTAATCGGACAAGAAAAAACAATCAATGCAAAAGTTTTCAGTACTTTAGACACATTTTCAGACGTTAAATTGACAAAAAATCTCAACACTACTCTAGATGCTAGGGAGCATGGATATCAGACGTTTGTAAGAGGGCAAACTTTTGGACCCGAACTGTCACAAACAGCACTTGACAAGAAGAGTTACCAGTTCGTGATAGTTCTGGAAAATCTCTTGAATCTCAAAACACTACTACTGTATCTGCAACTGTGCCTCATGCACGAAGGGCATTATGTAAACACATATAATCAGTAAACATCTTGAATACCCTCGTGACGTAATATCACAAAATTATGTTAAAAGGAAAGCAATGTCTTTATAAAATGCTTTCGATCCATTTAACAGACATCCAGATGTCACAATGTCTCAACTTTGTTAATAACTTCCCTTATCTAAAGAATCATATGCTTTACAAAGATCAATATACAAGAGTACAATAACTTGAATTTATTCAATCGTCGACGTTATTTTATACGTTAAAGGAATTCTCGTTATGGAGGTGGAGCTTCAAAACTTCCCCCGAAGCTGAATAGGGTTAATTATTCTGAGAATACCACCACCCTCAAATTGTCGATGCCCTAAAACACCGCATCTTCCATCTGAAGTTGGTCAAAATGACTAAACTATCATAACCATCTGTGGTATGTAATAATTGGGGAGGGGCTAGGACAAGAAGGGAAAAAGGGCTTTCAATGATAGTGATTACTGACATTTACAAAGAGGTCGAAAATGTAATATTAACCAATGAGTCCATAATCTTTTACGATAATATTTTTGGAGAGGCTTTTAGTTGAATCAAGAGTTGATTCTACTTGTGTATTGTTGACTTGAAGAGTAGCCATTTAGTGCATTTATCTGAGCGCTGCAATATGAAGAGGTTTTTTAACTCTTGTGTATTTAATTATCTCATAAAGGAAAACCTAGTCACCTAATAGACAGAAAGAAAGACTTTTGTTTAATGGTAATCCAAAAAGTCATCACCGTAAATATTCTGACCTTTACTGTCTGTATTATCTTCGGCATAGGAATCTTGAACTGTCCATGGAGAGATCAAACAGCTTTATTGCAAAGTGGCTTTGTGTCGGATAGAACATTGTATGTCAGATTTAAAGAACGTATAGTGCATATATTCATCATTCGGGCCCATGCTTCAACATCAGCAGCGAGGGAAAATGTTTGTGAAACACTAGTAGATGCCAAAGGTAAATGCAAGTTGCAATACACAATAAGAGTACCGTGAGACTTGTATTTAAAAACTGGTAACGAACCAGACGGAGATGTTATTGGAAAGCTTGTCCCACAAAAGAAGAATGAAAGCGGAGAAAGATAGGTGAAGTGTTGGAAATCCAACAAGCAGGTAATCACCACCACATGGTTCAAAGGACGTTGCCGAAGACTAGGGACATGGAAATGCCCAAGTGACGGTGAAACAAACTAAATCGACTTAGCCGCTATAAATCATCGTTTGCATAATTACAGTCGAGTTGTCAAAAGCATATCCATGATCTGATCGTGGAAATGGGCATTTTCCTGTCATCTGCAAGCAATAAAAAGGGACAATATTGCGATAGTATCTTGAAACCTTGCTGAAGGACCCAGAAATTGGACATGCATATCATTCTTGTCCAAAACAGATCTATTGTATTAGAAAATTTGGGTAAAAGCAAAGAGCATTTACTGAAACAAGCCACATTGATTACTGGAAAAGAATTTAATCATTCCACGTAAAAGAGAGGCAAAGCAAATATGGAAGTGTGGCCACGCTTTTAGGCAAAGTAGCTGCAGAACGTACGAAAAAGAGAACAAAATTTACTAAATTTCTTACTAAAGAGAAAGATATAGTTTTTAAGATATGTGATGTCAGAGGAATAATCGAGAATATGCTAGTAACGATAAAAACTAAAGGGAAAAAATGAAGAGGGAAGCTAAGACTGACGTGTATAATACGTTTAACCTAATTGATGCAGATAACAGAAATTGAAATGTTAAGCAAAACCAAAGAGCAAAAATAGCGAAAATCAATAATTACCAAAGTTCTGATGGGGCAAAATAAACAAAAGGAAAAGAACAAGAAGAAATGCTTAAAGCAATAAACGGGATAAAAAAAGAGCAAAGTTTGTGCTAGAGTGAAGTTGTTTAGATCAGGTCTCTATTTGCCTTTGATGCACATATGGTACTGACGTCATAGGGTTTTTAAGGTAAAGGGAAAAATTCCTTCGCCTGAAATAGTTGAATCCCTTCCTCTCTGTTCAATCTTTAAAATCCACCAGTAACTACTGTGGGTGATGTAAATTCTTACTGCCTTCCAATAAGGAGTGTCTCAGTAGTCCAATGTCAATGTTTACTTCTTTGTGGATGTTCTTGCTGGCATTTCTACCTTAATTGTATGTTTATTCGAAGGTAGATTTATTTGCTGTTGAAATAATCATTATTTACTGCTACGTTTAACAGATTTCTATGACAATGAAATGAACCTGGCTACATCAGGGGTATTCATACTTTGGCGTTATAAAATTGTTACACGACGTTTTCAATGAAGTTGAATAATATCATTCTTCTGAGTAGTATGTTGATCAATACTAGAAATTTCTGTTTTCTAGAGGATCGTTATTACTCAATTCATTGGTACAGATACGTAAGAAAGATTTAAGCTACTACATTGCGAAAGTAACGAGTGCTGATCCTATCTGTGCTTGTATCAAATATATCCAAAATCATCTTCTTCAAGTTATTGTTTTCCAATTAATCTAGGTAAGAATCTCGGTCTTTTGGAGATTATTCCATTTGCACCCCAATGAACAATATTGATAAAATAAATATTGCTACCTTTGTTAATGAAAAACGTTCTCTTCAATTTGAACCAAGATGCTTTCTTGCTTGATATGTTTGGCAGAACGTTTTAACAACAGTTTACAGTTATGTATATTTACGTCTGCATATTGTAATATCCAGTTGAAATATGACAAATATTAAAACTCTGGTTTCATAAAGGAATAAATCTATATTGCTTTTACTAAATTATTTTTGAATTTCAATACTTTGTAGGAATTTTTCCTATTTCTAGTTACACGGCCTCAGTTATGTTTCTGCTAGTGTACAGCTCATGGTATATCATTAAATGTTACCCTTGACTTATTAAGTCGTTTACTTGGACATTTTTCATATTGCAAAATATTGTCCACTTACTTCTCCCTCATATTTACAGTAACTTGATAAGCATAAAGACTTGCTTTGTCATCAAAAGGAATTGAGTCGATGCATTAAAAGTGCCACTACTTTAAAATGATTATTGATGGTATGTCGAACACAAAAAAAGAAGCTAGATTACTGGTCAATACAGTGATGCTGCAGAGAAATAGAGAAAACAAGAAAACTGCTGGAAATAGTGAAAACGTTTTAGTTCTGAAAAGCTTTTTTGTCTGGCACTCCACCGAATACAAAAACGTTGCTTGAAAAGCCAGGTTTTGATATATTATATACGGATGACCGCTTCCGTATAATAGGTAAAGCAAGATCTGCCTTCCACTTAGCTGTTTTGGAATCCGTCCACATCGAAGCAAGAAAACCGTTGCTTTGTAAACAAAAAGAATCTGTCTCTTCGTTGGACCTCTCAGGTAAACCATTCATTCAGATACTGATTGGTCAAAACAACACCAATATGGCTGTCGGAGTTCTGATTGGCTACTTTTAAAATACAATTGGGTAAAGTTTCATTGATTTCTTTTCAATTTAAATTCTGACGATTTTGTACTCTGAGGAGTGACAGACAAAAAGCTTTTCAGTACAGAAATGAAGAAGGAACCTTAAGGACAACTGCATGGTGACACAGTTACAACTGAAGTTAGTTTGGATTACGTAACGTAGTCTGGATGATCCTATAAGATAGACCTAATCATCTATAACACGGATATTTGGATCAGGGCCACTGAAGATTTCATAAATTTTGGGACTCAAACTTCCTCAGCAATTTCTTAATAGGAAATGCTAATTTTATGGAATCTGATTCAGAGTTAAGGAGTGTTTAAGCTGAAGTTAAAATGTGAATTTTTTATGCAAAGATACTTATGTAGTTTGTTGTTGGCATTTTCCTTCCACAGCAGTATACCACCCAGCACTTATTTAGTTCTGTAAATTTTCCATATCATTTTTCAGGTGCAATATCCAATGAGGAAGCTGGTGATCAAGATTATCTACAGCTGCCTATCTCTTGTTAAACATCGTCAGTACTAACGTTTACCCATCTGCTAAGCTTTCATGCGTATCATTTTTTTCATCTTCTGTCTCTCTTGGCCTGACTTGACTTGACCAGGTTCTTTTTGTATATATTATCTATTACTTCATGATACATAAACAACCCAACTGTTTCAATAGAAAACAAATCTACTCTCACGAAACCCAAGCAAAGTACTAATAAAGAGTATGAATGCTAATACTATTCTTTACTGAATTAAAAAATGTAAAAGCAAAAATTAAAGGAAAAAATAAGCTACATTAAGTTACTGATTTAAAAACCCTCCATATTTTGAGAAGGCAGGGATTATAGAAAAGAGGTTTAAATTTCCATAATTATTCCTCTTTCCTGATAAAATGCTCCCCAAACACAGAAATTTATCAATTTCCTTCAAATATCTATTCTTTTGTAAATATGATGTATGCAAACCAGATGTTAACACACACCTTCCCTTGCTGTTTATGTACGTTGCCAGGGAAAGGTCGTAAATTTATTAGTTTTAAAGCGTCGAAAACATGGACCTATTTATCGACATACTGATCATGATATTCGTAAAGGTGCATGTCACTGCAGCGAAGTCAGCTGCAGGCGTCACGAGACATGTTGTGACACATCTGCTGAGAACGAGAACCAATACATTCTGTGCAGTCACTTGGCGCAACGTACTAATCCTATTGATCATCAGCAGCGAAAGCTGTAAGTGATTAGGTCAGGCGGGTTTTAAGAAGGTTGCTGACCTTATCAAAGATGTGGAACTTTAAGACCAACATGTGCAGATGCAACAAGATTAATTACAAGGAGGTATAACCACTGACCTTTGATGGGGATTTGCATATTATATGTGGAAGTATTGTGTATGTACATATATATATATATGCAATTATGTATACTCAATCTGCAGATACGACTCATAAGGTACCGTGTGAAAAGTGGTCAAACTGCGCATGTACAGTAAACATAGCAATAAGCAATATGTATGCACAATTTATGCTTGTAAGCGAGTAATATTAGCAGATCCAAAAAAATATGATGAATCCATCAGGTCTTGCTTAAATGCCGATTTTGTTTCTTGCTTTCAATCCGTTTGGGCCTGGAAGTAAAATCTCACCAATTGCGTGTCATATCCCCGTTTAATGAACTACTTCTCTCCCACAATGAATCCTTGCAAAGATGTCTAAATTAGGTTAAAAGAGTGATATTTACATTTATTTTTGAATGAATCAGCGCACTTCTCAATCTACATGAAGCAAAAAATATTCAGAATGCAACTCCCTCTTCCAATACAAAATTCTCCTCTTTACAGAGTCATCTATTAACCGTTTCTACCGGATTACACCATCGATGCTCATTAATCCCCAGCAATGGTCTAAAAGTACTATCCAATAAAGAGAGTCTATGAAATGGCATCCATGCAAGTTATTCAATTCAAATTCGAAGTTTCTCTTCATTGAATTTGGCAATGACTTGACAATGTCCTATGACAAAAGTGATGTTGCAGAGCAAGGTTGAGTGAGCTAAAAAGGTTTACGGGATCAGCTCTGTAAAAGCTTGGAAAGCGTTCAATAAGAAAGAACAATTAGGGACAACTGACGAGCTTTAAATCAGAAAGTCAAAATCGGACCATTTACTCCTACCCCAGCTACCATTTATATGAAGCTCCTGGAAAAGCATCGCCATAGAAACTTATCAGGAATACTGGTATGTACATACATCTACTATATAATATTTGTACCACTGAGAATGAATGTACAATGAATTTTAGAAAAGCAAAACAAAGTAGCATGAAATTTACATCGGAAGGAGAAGAGAACGGTAAACTAATTTCTTTCTTCATGACATTGATAAGAGAAGACAATGACCTACACTTGAAACATCTTCGAAAATGCCACAACAAGAATACTTTGGTGCACTATTTTTCCAAACATAACGTAACCTCAAAGCTCGGCATTATGACCAGTTTTATCTCCGTGCTTTTAGAATTTGTTTAGAAAAGAATTTAAAACAAGAAATGTATTTACATCAGGGACAAATTTCGGGAGATGGGTTACTCCCATTATATTATTCTAAATACCAGCTTGCAAGCCACAAAATATTGACAATTCCTTAAATACAGGACAGCAAACTTGCAGCCAGTTACAAATAATTCCTAAAGCTTCCATTGATAGTACTATCACACTGGTATTCAGTCGTGGAAACAATTATCCCGTCACCAATGGAAGTAATAGAAGAAGCAGAAGTAGGAACAACAACAACAACAACGACGTTGACATGATTAACAGTGACAACCAAAGTAATATCCACAATGTGTAGTACGTTGTGAACGTTCGAAGGAAAGTGTACCCATGTCTAAATACCCATGTCTAGCCTTCCATATTTATTGTAGTCATTAACGGACTACTTGCTTCTTTGTTACACACATTTACTATGAAAAATTATTTTTGCATAAATTTCATTACTTTTATCTTTCATATTTTTATTTTTATACCTTTTCTTCTATCCATCGCTTGATCCTCCATTTACCTTTGTATTATTGTTCTCTTTTTCTTCGGTTCTCTGACCCGATTAGCACCCTTTACTTGTCATGTATGCCCATCTCCCTTATTGTCATACCTCTAACCACTGATCTCTTAAAAGCATTGGATCAAGCATCTTCCGTCTCAAAGTGAAGTCAGTCGTTGGACACAATTTCAGTCTCCATCAAACAAAGCTTATAAACAGTTTGATGTAAGATGGCGAACCTTCCTGCCCTATTTTAACTAATGGGGATCAGCACCCGTGACTGTACTTTTTTGCTGTTGGAAACAATAGAAAGCTTGAACCCTATCTTTTGTTACATACTCGTTCCCAGCTCTTTCAGCTAGGTTCATCAATTGTATCCCCTCGTTGCAATGTGTCAGTTTAAAGTTCGCAGTTTAAGCTATATCTTATACTAATAGTACTTGTCTTTGATAGTAATATGTGCAATAGATCTGAAGAAACGATAAATTAACGAAACGTTGTCGGGAATACAGTATCCTTTTTGGCCTGCTGTTATTGCATCAACAATCAGAAAAGAAAGGAAATTTTTAATTTTGTCTTTCAACAAGTCTATACATTTATAAGAAATGAAACCCCTGTGACATCAGTTAGCCATCACTCCTTCCTGACCTTTCTAAATGATGTAATGATGCCATTGTGACTACATCTTCGTGTTGAAAATAACGTTTTTCAACGTCGAGGAAGTAACAAACATAGGTGAAAACTAGCATTAACGATGAGGATAAGCAATTCGATTTTCAAAATATAGAGGGAAAGGTGAAATTTAATAAATGAAGTTGAAGAACCTAATCATAGTTAGAAAAAGAGGTCAGATGGGAATCCTGCTTCTCCTTTATTTTATTAAAATTGAGAAAGTTTTTGTTAAAGTTTCCAAATTGTTCGTGACTACCAACAATTATTTTGGAATTTTTTCCATGAACTTGATCAAGTTTGAAGAGATAAAGGTTTTCCTCGATGCCGTTTTGTAACTTTCAATGGGCTATAGAAAGCATGATGGGCGGGATGGCAGTTCTTTCTTGGCCAATTCATGTGGCGCAGTGAGTTGGTCTTCAAAATTGGGTAGAGCTGGATGTCGATATCCATCGGTGGAGGATTGGGAACTAATGTGGCGACTAGCGAAAAGTAAATTATGGTGGAGGATAGCTAATTTGGGCAGCACAACGTGATTGCAAGGGCGCACAGTTCAAATAGCGGTGATGATACTTTCACTTTTCTCTAGTATCTCCTTAAAATTAAAATCAATAGGTAGAAATTAAAAATCAGTAAGAGTGTAAAAAAGTCAATAGCAGGTCACTGAGGTACTCAAAATGTGGGGAGTCTAAAATAACAAATAAGGATATCTGAGTCAGAATCAACTAAAATATACACAAGTCCGTGGACAATGCAACAAAGTGAGTTGCCCAAGGAGAAAGCAAGGGAAAAGGTGACGAGAAGAAAATAATAATATTTTGGATCTATTTAGGGCTACGTTCGCATGATGTTTCAGAGTATTTATGTCCTTCAAAAGATTTTGTATCGTAGCTCATTAGCCGATGTAATCACACTCTCATGATAGTAAGCCTTAGACTCGTGGTTCTTTTAGGGTTTCATATTGAGAAGTAATGAGAACTATTAATAAACGACGAGGCAAAAACAGTAGATATACTGCCTGTGGTAGTTCCACGAATATTTAACTTGAAAATTTCACCAATGATTCATATTTACACAATGAACTGATCTTGACCATCTACAAACAGGAGTTGAATGTGTCGATGGTCTACGTGCGTTCTTGAATGTCTACAGCAAGAAGACAACAGCATCTTGTACAGGGCACTACAATCTTTTCTGAAGAAGCATGCCTAACAGAGAAGGCTAGTGTCTCAATTGTTATCATTTTTTCAGGAGGCCAATTAAGTAAAGCCCTTGGCTTGCTTTCCTGTCACCAGAGATTTTTAAACATAATCTCAGCTGTCACATGGCTGCCTATACATATATATACATATATAATAAAACTTAGACAGATAAAAACATGGCTAAAAGAATATATAAAAACAGTAAAAACCACG
>JAAAKL020013544.1:0-12403 GCA_010016065.2 Carybdea cf. marsupialis auct. non (Linnaeus, 1758) | reverse complement strand
AAAATTTTAAAAAATTAGAAAAACATCGCATTAAAATATTTAGACTGATACGCATTACAGGCATTTAATTCAAGATGTGCAATCTTAAAGCGTGTTTATGTCAAACTAGGATAAGGTGCGCCAGATTTTATGCGTTCCTTACGGAGGAAGACTTAAAGTCAAACTTGATATAATTGTTTTTGCACGAAACAACTTGATGACAATGCAAGGAATCACTGTTCAGGGTTTACATATGAATTCACTGTCATAGGCTGAGTACAATTTGTGTGCTAGTAATGATTTCAAGCAAGTTTATAGAATTATGGTTCATGGTGCGACTGCTCTAAGACGTACAGCAGGATTCTTCTTTTTGCACAAATTAATTGTAGTATGCAATGGCAGAGTTATACGTGAAAAAAAACTTTGAAACCGTATAAATCATACAAGCATCAGGACTGTATTACAAGATAAATACGTCAAACAACACGAACCAGAAGTTACATAAACAAAGCGAATAATAATGGAACTATCTGTAAGATAAATTGAGGAAG
This sequence comes from Carybdea cf. marsupialis auct. non (Linnaeus, 1758), assembly GCA_010016065.2. Lineage (NCBI taxonomy): Eukaryota > Metazoa > Cnidaria > Cubozoa > Carybdeida > Carybdeidae > Carybdea > Carybdea cf. marsupialis auct. non (Linnaeus, 1758). The sequence goes on along the minus strand of JAAAKL020013544.1, from coordinate 11,873 downwards.
CCCTGCAAAACTTTGATAAAATGTTGATAGTAACACATCTGGTGATTTCCTTAGACGACTGAAACAATTTGTAATGTAGGATCCAGGTGTTTTTAGGCAACTGTAAAAGCAGAGTCAATAGCCATTAATTGATTATACTTTCTTCTTTGTGCAATAAACAAACTCTTGTTTCCAAAGTATCACCTTAGTACTTCCAGACACAAGTATATTCATACTAAGTTTAAATCTTGCTCGCGAAGCCTGATATGCTGAGCTAGTATGTATTTTAGGCACTCGATTGGAAGATTGACGCCTTTAATCAGTATGACGACCATGGTTAGGGTATTAAACTCAACACTTAATAGTATGGTCTGATATCAATCTCAATCGTCACAGTGTTGCGACTTTAGAAAGATCTAAGATCATTGACACATAGGATTAACAACCGAATGGACTAAGCCCTATGCAGGTCAAGTACCTTGTGAATACAGTTCTTTTGGTGTTTTGGAGGTGTATACATCTATTAATAGTTAGTACAGATCGTAGAGACTGACGTATGGGGCATTAAGGCTATCAATAGGACAAGAGGGCGTTATAGAACACCACTTTGACTTCAGACTACAATTGTATGGTTTTATCGAACTAGTTAGATGTTGACGTAATTTGCGACTATACCAACAGAGCGTCTTCTCCTGTCTTCTTCGTGTTTTTTTATTTCACCATGACGCGTAGGTGATTTAGTTACCTTATTTTATTTTGCTAATGTATTTCGAGCAGTTATTTACGTTAGTGAGCGGCCGTGGTCTAGTGGATAAGTTTTTGGCCTTGAGATCAACAGGGTCAAGGGGGTCAGGGTTCAATTCCCGGAAGGGCCATTGGTGATATCAGGAAAGGCATCTGGTCATAAAGTGCTCTATGCTCCAATAACAAGTCCTATGAATATGGACACCATCAAACCCCATGAATGGGAATAAAAGATGCTAAACGGAGAAAAAAGAAAGAAAAAAAAGAAGTTATTTTAGTTCTGTGTTCTGAATCTGATGTAAGTTCACGTTTAATCAGAATTGTTTAAAAGTGCATTGAAAAGGCTTGAGTCAAGGGATAAACTGCTTCCACAGGAAGTCTCGTAGCATTCCACGATAACGTGTAAGCTCCAGTGAGGTGGCATTATAAAATTGAAACAGTGTTGCTTCTGCAGTACCTTAGCAACTCGTGAACACAGAAGATATCATAGTTCGGAGCAGGTGATCGATTATTTATAAAATTTAGCTCTAGAGATCTACCTTTATGAAGCTCAAGCCACTTTGCTCTCGTATACTACATTAAAACAATCTACTGATATCAAACAGCAGTTAAAGCAATCCTTTCAGAGCTGTATAGACCTCATCTGGTTCACAAACACCATAATGCTTTTTCTGATGATATATATGCCAGAATGTAGAGCAGCAGCCAGCGGATGCAGAAATTCAGCTACCTTTCACCTTTAGGTCAATGCCTGTCTTCATCACACGTCGATGCAAGTCGGTTGTTAAGGTTGGATGTGCAGCTAGATACAGGTGTACGAAAGGGAATCAGTAGCATCTTTCAGCGATATACCAACAAATTATTTTTTGCCATTATAAAGTGATTTTCTGTACATAGCATTTGTAAGAACTTACAGCTGTAAAATAGAAGCCAGCAACGGATTATGTTAGTCTCTTTGCAGTTCATGGGTTTTGAGGTAAACATTAATATTGGGAAGTGTTTGATCACAAGGGATGTTCTTGCTATAGTTGCATTGTTCAAACTTGCTGTGCAGGTAATAAGGCCACAATATATATAACTTTGAGAAGATTGTTGGTGGTACAAAACTTAAGAATAGTCAGAAATAACGCACTCGTATTATGCAACTAAAATTAAAACAGAGACCCTCCCCTCGTAACCAACCCCTATGTCGTTGTATATCAGACTAGTCGCGTTGTAGATCGTGATTCTGCCATCTCTAACCATTTATTGTCCTGCTCTGCCTGTGCTGAGAATTACTCTGATTCTCTGTTTACCATTCTCGCTATGGCAAGATCCTCATTACATTTAAACGTTCTTGAGGCAATGTTTATCGAACAATTATAACCTGACCTGTGCAGGCAAAAAAACTTTGTCTTCGTCACAAGCCTTGTTTAATTTTTTTTACAATTTTTAACTTCATTCTTTTCGTTTACGTGTTTGTAGTGGCATTTCTATTGCCCCTTTTTTCTTCGCTTAATTCTTATAATTTTTGTAATATTTCCCTTCTTGTTATATTTGCCGAGGGCAACTCTGACGAGCCGGCACGAAAAGGGTTTCCAGTTGCATAATATGAGTGCGTTATTTCTGTTTCTTCTAGTCTTTTAGTCTTCAAGGATTAGCATCTAAAAGAAGATGAATCTTTTAATAGCTGGGGGATGGGACTTACCAACCTCAATTTTTTTTGGTTAGTGAAATCTCTCTTAGTGAAATCGTTTAGTAAAATTACTGAGTGAAATCGAGTAGGGACATCTTTACTCCTTGGGCAAAAGAAGGCATCAAAGGATGAGCAATCAATTAGTTTATTGCAATCATCATTTTTTATTTTTTTTGTGATTTTTGTTAATAATATGTTCTTTTCCTCCCTGTTTTTTGATATCATTGTAACTGACTTTGCGCAGTTGGCAGAAGACGCTCTGTAAATGCCAGGATTCCAATCCGCTTGGTGATATGTGTCGTATTCGCCAAAGATTTTTTCGAAGCTATTAGTTTATTTGCCCATTCGTTTTCTTATTTGACTTCAATGTGGGTTGTTTACAGAACGGGGATACTCCACTAATGGAGGCTGCTTGGAGAGGTCATCCAGGGATAGTAAAAGTTCTGCTGGCAGAGGGAGCGGAAGTCAATCAAGTCAATAGTGTAAGTTGTTGCTAAACTTACTCATTGTCAGTCAATCATCAGAATTACAATCCCTCGTTAACCTCACTCCATAATTACTCCATGAAGGTAAGCTTTTAATTAGAGCTTTGCATAATGATATACGATGTATGTTAGCTGCAACACCGAAGCAACATCCACTCAACTTTCCTGCTATTTTTCCCGTTGAAGTTTCTCGATTGCTTCACAGCAAATCACTTTATTTCAGAAATGTTATCAAAATTAATAGGGAATGATCTTAAATTTTCTATCCGCAGCTGAATGACCCATATTTTTAAAGTACTGATTCGTCGCCAGACTATTCTGAAGCAAATGTTGCAAGAAAATGCTTTATTTTTCGACCGAGTAAAGATTTTATGCTTAGTTTTAGAGACCCTCATTTTGTGGTTCATTGCAACATATCTATCTTATGGGCATTTCGATCCAGTAGCATACCAGTGGAACACTTAGTTTAATTCATGACATTGTGCAAACTCATGTAACCTTCACGTTGATGATTTGATTGTGACTATGGACTCAGCGTACATGACATGCATCACTGCTTCTGTACTTTTAGTAACATTTCACAATATCCCAACTGAAAAAATATTTTTCATAGTAAAATCCTGTTAACGAACACAAGTTTTAGGTAAAAATACAAGAAATGGTGAACCCCTTATACAGGTAAATCCTATAATGGCTTCTTCTTGTACTGCATCAAGTTAGCGATCCGCCGCGTAAATGCAAGTTTTTAAACTGAAGATGTTGCTTTGCGAAAAAAGGCACCCTATCTATTCTGTTTCAACGTAGATGAAACATGAGCCCTTAGAGCAAGTACCCCAAGATGTGTTGGTCAGATATTTAACTTGGCAATGATTGTTATCATAGCCAGAGAATAACGAACATTGTGCCGCAGGGTTACTGACTTGAGTGCCGTATGTTTACCCTCCTAATAAAGGGGGTCCTATCTCTGCGTTAAAAATTTTGGCCTGTCTTATCAAGGGAGTGGCCTCATGAAAGTGCTTCTGACATTCACCAAAACTAGTTTATGCAAGTTAATATCCCGGCGTGACTCATACAAACACTGCTCATCAATCTGTGTTGGAGTGTGACGAAACGTGCTATTTTCTCCTTGATTTTGAAGCTGAGTCATCTCGTAATGCACAAGTAATTCAAGAAATGTATAAACGATGCTACAACAGATCGTGTTGAAGGCAATCTAACAATTAGAGTGAGACACAAAAACAAGCTTACTGTCCCGACAAAGCGGAAATCGGCTATAAAACTAGGGTTACGGAGTCAGTTCTGTCTATATTCAACTACTTTGGTCGTTTGCAGTTGGTGTAAACTGCAAATTGTTATCTTGTTGCAATCAAGCAAGCAAGAAACAGCACGCTTATTTCAAATCATTTACTAAAAAATATTAATGGCTGTATGTAATCAACAGTTATATTTATATAAATGCTGGAATTATCAAGCTGAAACATGTTTAAAGGTATCAATAATTTCAGCACATGTTGCTAAAAAATGCTCTCCTTGCATGATGTTGAGTTTGCCTGTAATCCATGGTCTTTGGAAAGCAACAACACAACGATCATTAACGCCTCATGAAAAGGTTTTGCTTTGAGGAACATAGGTGCTAAATACACCCTCTATATCTTGGTGAATATATTCCTTTAAAGTTAGCTGTTCTCAGATGAACGTTATCTGGCAGACCTTTCTTCTAGCCAATACTTGTAACAATGTGCTTGCGTAGGTAATGTTCTGCTAATATCTCAGATTGTTCGTCATGTCCGTTTTCTTACCTTTTCTAAGTTCAGTAATGATGATTCATTCTAACTTATGCTAACTATTTAGATAATACTTCACAGGTTGGACCAAATCATGTATTCCATTTAAGAGTGGGAAAAAATGAGGAAGATTTAACAAGGAAATCTATCGTGGGTAATTTATTTGTAGCTAGGGGGTCACTATCACGATATCAAATTGACTTATAGGCTCATTCTAGCGGTTCATGAAGTATAATCAGATAAAGAGTTTTAGATGCCCAATCTTATTTATTAAGGAAACTACTAGGAAACGGGTTGAAGGATTAGCAGATATTCTAAAGTACTATTAAAAAAGTCCATTCGTCCGGAGGAGGGGAGGAAGCGGTGCCAGAAAAGTGAACAAAACGGGGTTATTTTAGGTTAGCAAGAAATAGAGACCGTTCGTTTTTTCATTTTTTCATTTTCATTTATCATCCTAGAATGTCCGTTTATGCACCCTACCGCAGTTTCTTTATCAAATCATCTGTTAAAATAATCAGAACGGCCATAATCAGTTTTTCAAAGTTCCCCTATCACTTTAATTTCTCTTTTTATGCTCATTCCCTTTATCCCCGTAATCTTTTCGTTGTCATTTACTTAGTTTAGTGAGGACATTTGGTCCATAGATACGTTACTTCATTTCACTATTGCTAAACTCCGAGGATGGTACATTGGCAACATTGAAATGCTCCAAGACGCTTTATTTACGCTTTCTTTGCGAAGATTTGCTCCTCATATCATGAAGTACTTAGTATGGGTTTTTTTGCTTCTTGGTTTTGGTTCCTACTTCGGAAAATTAAGTGGTACTGAAACATTGTTTTTTTGTGGATACTCGCGCTTCACAGAGACCTATTTTAGGGGCAGGGAGGGGAGGGTGGCCTTTATAGACCCTGTGATCGTTTGATCTTTATCTCCAGTCAGCGGCTCCCAATTTCTTGCAAAAAAGAGTCTTCTTTAAGTATGGCGTATGGTGGAATGAGCTTCAAGGACTTTTAAAATGTAAAAAACCTTTTATAGTTTATTATTAACAAATCTATTTGACCCTAAGTAGTTCGCTGAAATGATCCCGTTGTGCAATATGTTAAACATATACAGAGGAAAACGAATGGCGAAATAAGAACTGAAGCAGGTTTTTACAGGGATAGAATTTGTCTCGGGGAACGTGGCTCTCGTTATCTGAAATCAGGATTTTACGAACCAAAATTTAGTATTAGAGTGAACAACACTCATTAAAATATGCGCTCCTCATTTGTTTGTATAATAATAATTTATGTTAATAACGCATTCTCTGGAGAAAAAAGGAGTCGCTGCAATCACGAAACTGCCAACTTAGTGAAAGGCATGGTCAACATCGAGGGCATTGTTATGTTTAGAAACTATTGTAAGAACCACTCCGTTCCTCTGTTTACCTTTTAGTATGGATTCAGTGCACTAACGTTTGCGTCAATCAATGGGTACATGGAAATAGCCAGATCACTGCTTCAAACAGGAGCCGAGCTAAACAATGTCAACGAGGTACAATGACTTACTTGTAAAACACTAGCGTGGACGTAAGAAGTTCTATTTCTCGTGCACATGTGCAAATGTGTGACATGATCTTATTATTTTTGTGGTTAGAGTTTTTCGGTGCAAGTTCTTTATAGAGATATGTGAACATAACAAAGCGTATGAATTGACGGAACATTTCTGTAGGGTATATATGCTTTCTTTTGGACATGATGAATTTCTTGCCAAGTTGATTGACATTCTATTTCTATGACTAGAACTTTCTTGCCTTGTGTACCCTTCATCAATTTCTTCATCAATGTATTTTTGTTACTGCTACTGATTAAAGCAGTGAGAGCTGTTAATTGTTAGAAGTTTCTTTTATTTCAATTAAGAGGCCTGACAGTATAATATTCTTAGATATCGAGATATATTCCATTTTACTGTTGAAATAACTTACTTCTGTCACTAAGCACTTCGCTGTAAAACACTAGGAATCAGCATTGATTGGGAGCAGGAAGGTCTGGGAACCTTAAATTGTGTTTTCTCAGCCCAATTTCCAGTTCCAGTTTTGAATGTGCAGTTATGAAAGAATAGCTATGTACCGAGATTTGAAAAGTTGATGCGCGTAATTTCCATGACGTCACATTTTGATTTCTAGCAAACCTCTGCCATTGTAAGCCATTGTGACTCACAATCCAGTTACATTTTGAGTTATTGCTGCTCCAGATTTTAGAAACTATCACGGGATTTTACATTTCGCTTCATTTTTATGCTAGTCTGCTTGCTTTCTTTTCAGTTTGGCTTCACGGCTTTGATGAGAGCTGCAAGCAATGGTCATGTTGGGATTGTTGAGATGTTGTTGAAAGACGGAGCAGTTGTAGACGCAGCAAACAAGGTTAGTTGAATTTTTACGCTGGTTAACTTGAGAACAGAGATGGTGTCAAAAATCCTATACTGATGTAACAAAGTTGAGCCAAAGGTACAAGTCCTAGTCAGTTTGCTGGTCGGTTACACTGTCGGTGCATCTTCGTTTTTTGTTCATTTTATGGTCTTCTGTTACCTTTTTATTTTTTCATGGTTTTTTATAGTCTGTCTGTCTGTCCGTCAATCTGGCTGTTAGCCTTCCTATTCGCCGTTCCATTGTCGTTCTGATAATTCTTTGAAATGCCCAATTTGTTACCTCAGATTTAATTCAGTTTTCTGTTTGAACACATCTTTAAGTAAAACGTAGTAGTAATAGTAAATTTAAATGATATTGGCTCAGCATTAATGGGTTCTAGTAATTGTAACTACTTTAGTGATGGTATTATCAAACTGTTAAAGGTAAAACGCCAATTAGGAAACCCGTACCACCCAACGTTTTGTCTCATTACAAGACATGGTCGATTCTACCCAAGATAATCAGTGACATCGTCATTAACAAGATTTCGATTCTAATACTCTTGAATAAGTTTTAGAAAAGATCAGTTACATTGAAGATTGCAGCGAGATATCATGAAAATACGGAGCCGCGGGCCCAACCCCCCCCCCCCCCCCCCCCCTCTCTCCAGTCTGTTTGTATTTTAAGTACCTAAAGGAATGAGAATACTCAGACTATAATGACTATGACTCCCTGCCCAAATAATTGCAAATAGAAGTTCCTCCCCCTTTGCATTTTAACTTAGCTATACATATATATCAGTGCAATGACTCAGTGGTTCAGTCTGCAGCTTTGAGTGCAGAAGGTTCCAGGTTCCAGGTTCCAGGTTCAGATCCCACTGTAAGCTATGTAAGAATGTGTCTGATTCATCAATTTGTAAACTGAGCCATCAAGCTGGCCTTCAACCCAGCGGGTCATCCTTCCGAGATAGGAAAATGGGAACCAGTTTCATACTGGGGTCAAATTTTGGAAACACAAGGAAGTGGAGTGTTGCCCCTCCGTGCAGAAGCCATTGGAAAAGGGAGCCTTCGGGTCGCCGTCGACTAACGTCGAACAGATTGATTTGATTTTACCTTTACATCCAACTTTCGCAAAAGGGTACAACCAACTATCCAGTCCTAAGGAACATACGTAACCAGGTTCCACCTAATGACTTACGTAACCACCTAATGACTTACTCTTAAGGAACATACGTAACCAGGAACTAATTGGAGGTAAACCTCGCCCTTTAATGAAAGACATTGGTGGTACACTTATTCATTGCCCTTCCATTTCTTTTAGTTCGGCGACACAGCTGAAACCGTAGCGAAGAAAGGTGGACATGCGCAGTGTGAACTGGTGCTAAGAAAGGTAGGTAACATTTCCGGCGTGAATTTTGGGATCTAAAGCAACGATGTGTTTAGAGTGTTTGTCTTTTTTCAAAGGTTCATGGAGAATTGTACATTGAATTCCTACACCATAGAGCTTCGGGCTTCTCCCTTACTTCAAACTGATTATAGCAAAGGCATGCCTCGTTCATATCAAGACGTTGTGCTGGATAAATGGACCAGCCAGTGATGTGTTTCATGACGGACAGGGAGGTTCGGGAAAGGCGTCTTCCCAGCTACGACATGGCTGTAACTACACAACGTGAAAACGCACCAAAAAATACGGGGTCTCAGAAATCCAACATTTTCGTTCACTACCCATGGTGTTGTGGGGGTTAAGGTTACCTGACAGTGTGGTAATATATAAGTAAAGGGATAGCCTGTCCATTGATGGGATGTATTTAATTACAGGACAAGCTAATATAACCGGAAGAAATATGATGGGTTTCAACCTACCCCACATATTTCCACACACATAATGACAGTTGGTAGAAAATGGAAGGAAAATATGTAATGTGAGATTTAGAATCTTAATCCTTTTTTATCTGAAAAAATTTTACTCTGCTTAATGAGGATATTTGTAATTTTATTATAAATAATGTGGACCTCGTAGAATCTAACATTATATATCTGATTGTCATTTTCGTAGATCATTGAATGTTCAAATTTACCTCTCCGCATTTGTAGGAGGGGGAAAAGTTTTAGGTTGCTTGAAATAATTTTTAGGTATTCCTCATTTCCAAATACTTTTCACAATTCCTTACTGATGGTGTTTGCCAGGGCTAAGAATCTTCTGCTAGCGTTTTCTGATCATTTGAAGGGTCTTCTTTATGTACTTTCTAACGGCTTTTCCTTTTTTTATAAGTCTTAATGAATTACGTTAAAGATATTTGTCAGTCCTGTGTTTTTTCGAACACCATGCTACACCATCAATTTACAAAAGCTGAGAATGTCGACGTTGTAACTCTAAACTGTTGTATTCATGACAGGAAGTATCTCACAGGATCTGATTTGTTTTTCATAAAATCCTTCTATATTTTATTTCGTTTTGCACACTTTACAGTTACTTTAGCTTTCCCACATTCAATTTTTACTGTAGGTATTTTGCATGACATCTTTTTGTTGTTAACAGGTCAAAGATAGTGGTTCAAGCCCATTAATTTTAGATTTTACCCATATTTATGGATGTTATCATTGGAGTACCCCTGCCAATTTTAGATCTTTTACCTCTAATCCCTTGATATAGGCTGGTTTTGAAGCAAAAGTAAAATTTATTTCTCAAAGAAAAGAATATCAACTGGAAGAGACCAACGTTCCCATAAAAATCTACATAATGGGAAAAGCGTATGCGGGAAAGAGTCGTCTTCTAGAGTCACTCCTTGTTGATGATGAAGCTTACAAACGCAGTCATGACAGTGTTAAATTTCTAGAGTCTACATACATCAAGCCCATCTTTCGAGAGCGAACTGTTGGCTTGGAAGTCTACCAAGCAAAATTTGGAGAGTCCCTCTCCACTGTTTTTGATTTCGGCGGCCTGGATTCGTATTACTTGCTCCACAGCGTCTTTTCCAAATTTGAAGACTCTGTCATTCTTGTTGTATTTAAGTTAGTTAACGACGAAACGATCAAATCGGAAGAAGATCTCAGAGAGGAAATCGCGAAACAGCTCGCGTTCATTCGGTCGCGGTCGGTTCGCAAATTTGAGGACAAGATGCTTCTGATAGGAACACACTTTGATAAAGTACCAGCAGAGAAAAAACAGGAAGTTAGGTTTGCCTGTGATCGAGTCTGCACCTCATTAAAGGATGAAGGCTTTGATCTACCTCACTGTTTGCTTATTAATGGTTCCGATCCACAAAGTGAAGGAGTTATAGATGTTTTCAACCAAATCGTCACGCTCACGTGCCTTGTGCGAAGTCAGATGGTAAGTTTAACGTGGAAGATCAGTTCAATTGTTTGTTAAGTATCATAGTATCCGAATTCTTGTGGAACGACAATATGTTTATTGTAGGTATCTTTCTTGAGTCGAGCAAGTCGAGATGGATTTCTTCATGTAAAACGGGTGGCAAACGTCGAGTGAAGGTACTGATATATTGTAAAACCATAGATACACACCAATACTTACACAATAGATCATGTAATCCAGCACACATCAAGAAGGAATTCCGTAGGGTATGCTTTAGGAGTGAGGATTTTGAGAAGAGGGCAGAGGAAATACTTGGTTGGTATGTAAAGGAGGGTATCATGAAAGATGGATACGAGAGCAAGTGGATGGAAACAGACAGATTAATCGAAAGGATTTATTGGACATCGCCTACTAGTGAGCAGTAGTAGCGGTGAGCAGTAGTAGTGGTGAGCAGTGGTAGCGGTGAGCAGTAGTAGCAGTGAGTAGTAATAGCGGTGAGTAGTACAGTACTCAGGAATGTGATTCTACAAAGTGTGCCTCTAGCTCGAAAACAAAAGTGTATATGGATGACCTCATCCGTATCATAGGGAAGTCTAGGTTTGCCTTCCAAAGTGGCGTTCTTTAATCAGCCAACCTAGAAGCAGCAAACCTGTTGCTTTGCTGACAGAGATAATTTCTCTTTTTATTGGGACATACGGGTAACTACATAGTTTTATTGTCACGCCTTGGTCACAAAGTGTTTGCCAATCAAAAAGTCGAAGATCTGGTTGGCTGTTTCAAAAACACGGCCCGGTATGTTTTTATTTCTTCCTTTTGATATAGAATTCTGCAAATTTAAGCTCTGCGATCTGTAACAGGAAAAATGGTTTGTGAATGTAAATGATTTTGCTATGAAGTCATCTACTTGTAATAAAAGATCGTTAATTCTTCCATATAAATATAATATCATATCATATCATATCATATCATATCATATCATATCATACCATATCATATCATACCATATCATATCATATCATATCATATAATCTAATATAATATCATATCATATCATACCATACCATATCATATCATATCATATCATACCACATCATATCATATCATATCATATAATGTAATATAATATCATATCATATCATATCATATCATATAATGTAATATAATATCATATCATATCATACCATATCATATCATATCATATAATGTAATATAATATCATATCATATCATACCATACCATATCATATCATATCATATCATATCATATAATGTAATATAATATCATGTCATATCATATCATACCATATCATATCATATCATATCATATGATATAATGTAATATAATATCATATCATATCATACCATATCATATCATATCATATCATATCATATAATGTAATATAATATCATATCATACCATATCATATCATATCATATCATATCATATCATATCATATAATGTAATATAATATCATATCATATCATATCATATCATATCATATCATACCA
>JAAAKL020013543.1:0-12403 GCA_010016065.2 Carybdea cf. marsupialis auct. non (Linnaeus, 1758) | reverse complement strand
GACGAGCGGGGGCGGGGGGGGGGGGCGGGGGGGCGGGGGAGGCAATTTTGCAAAATTTTAAGCGTCTCCCTACTTGAGCAACTTTTGAGAAACAAAATCAGTTGCTAATCATGTCTGAATCACATATGGTTCTCAAAATTACGCTTTTTGCTTTCGGGTTACAGAATTTTGGGTTTTCACCAGAAAAGCGCTGAAAACACGTAAAGATTTGCTAACAATCTCTGAATTGGATAGCATAGATATCAACTTTATTGATAACCTCCATAGTGCACCGTTTCTACCGGTACTATGGGGGGTTGAATCAGTACCCACCCAACTCAAAAACCGAGAACCACACCAAGACGCTAAATGCGTTCAACGTCAACCGTGGTATTCGTTATACAGATGGTAATAAGTGTTTACATTTAGCTAATTTGGCATTCCGGAAATATATAAGGGATAAAGACGAAATGCTCGATAGTTTTATATTTTACTCGCTGAGAGAACAAGTATTAATATTAATATTTGCAATAAAATTATATGTAGCAAAACGGTGAGCAATACGTTATTCATGAAATCCAGATTCAGCCGACAAACTTAAGTAGATAGAAAAAGCCACAACAATAATCAAAAGAGAAACCTAAATAGATACAGTAGTATTATAGCGCGACTAAAGAAGAATAAAATTCTGACACATAGACCTTTTATGTAAACTCACGATGGCAGGAATACAAAACCTACTCATAACTTCTATCTTCGAAAACCACATGTCATGAGGAATTACACAACCCTTTATAAGATAGCGTGGGCGACCAGCGGTTTTCCACAACTCGGCCCAAGCCCTATAACTAATGACACGTCACAACAACAGGCCTATGCCAAATACAATTTAAGAGTGGAAAAACAGCACCAATGGACTTTGATAAGCGTCAAGTAATAACACCAGGGATCGAAAATTTCGTTAATAAAAAGTTTGAAGTAAACCTTTTTTAAATGATTGTTTTGGCGCATTTTCGGATCATGAGAAAAGGAAGCTTTCCATTAAGAATGTAAGTGCGACAAACCAAGTAGAATGACTTTGTTTTGACATCGATGAAAACGATCGCCACAAAGGTCACCGATCCCAAAAGGAAGGTCAGAAATACCGTAGCATTCTACATTTTGATGCTATAACAGAATAAATTACACATGACAGGTCACAAAAATATACGACACTTGTTATCACTTCAACAGCTAACAAAGATATCGTTTACATATTAGTGAGAATGACTTCCAAAGAGATCTTCGAAACGATGAAGATGACAAAATCTGCATAGAATAAACGCAAACATTACTGGAATGTTCCAGCACAGGTTTTTTGTGAACGAGCAAATAAGCTTTCAACCCAAATTATCCTGTGCTTTCTCTTATACATATAGTTTTCTCAAATACAAAATCATCACCATCTTCTTCGAGGAGAAACGTCAGAACGTCCCCATCAGTAACCTTATTGAGAAGTGTCTGAGCTACATCCGACACTATCAGTCTTTACTTCATGCTAGAGGCAGGAGCAAGCACTGTTCCTCTTCTCTCGCTCGTCTTTCTCTCTGACATTAAACGTCTAGACCTTTATATCTCTGACACCTGGTAGCAGGGACGTAGGAACCGGGGGCACTTCCCTTCGAGATTTTTCAATAAGCAAAAATGTCCTTTTAGTTACTCTTAAATCCAACACGTAGTAAAGTGCTCTGTGAGTGAAAAAGTGCCCTTTGACTGTTGTTATCCCTCCCCCCCCCCCCCTTAAAAAAAGTTTGAAATGCTTCCTACGTCCCTGCCTGGTAGAGAAGGTTTGTGTTACAGCCGCTGCCACGACATTTAGCTGTGGATGTTGCTGTTGTTACGCTCTTATTATGTAGCTTAGCTTAGCTAGCTACGTGCTTGGCAACAAGAGACCATAAGTTACGTACTTACGCAGCCAATCCTAAGTTTCCTCTCATGTGACTCTTATCCATTTCTCTCATTCTCTGTTTCGTTTATTGTCTGTGCTTTCTTCCTATTGTAGTGATTGGGTGCAGTCGGTATCCTACACACCCTGCATTTTATGCCTCGGGCAAAACGTGGTTACCTCTGCCTTTGTATGATTTTGTCGTAGACATTCTTTTTAGTTTCGCACCAAGATTAGTACAAGCGAACTCTAAGATTTTCAAAGATTTAGTTTTTCATTTTCAAGTCTACCGCAAGCCTTGGTAGTAAAGATTCAACAGGACCCATATAGAGAGTACGAGGTACGTTGAATATTAACTTTGTATGACTAGCTATGAAGTCAATAATTTGATATATATTGTTGTCACTTTGTTACCTAAGACTATTAGATTATTGGTTTATGTAATTATCGTGATTTTGTATGTCTAAGTTACTTTATATGATTAGAAGTGTGAAATGTATGATTATGTGTTAAAGCTGTTTATATGTATATTTACTACTTTACTACTATATATTTCTTTTGTAGGTTTTACGGGTTTGGTAAATGATATAATAAAGATTTCAACCGAAGTTGTCATTATAAGACTCCAAACTCTGTCGGAAAACATTAATTATTATGGCCCCCTGTTACAGTTTGGTTTCGTTTTCTCTTCACTTTCTCCAGCAAAATTGTAACAAAAATCACTACTTTGATCTCAAAGCGTCACACGCAAAGTTAAATACCGGAAAAAATTTTGTAAAACAGAGCTGTGCCATATCGTCGATAAAATGAAAATGCATTTCAACGCCATCTTCCGGCCTAAGCAAATCTATTTATAAGTTTATTTACTAAGCACACACCTCATCACATCAGATTTACGTGGATTTGGTCAATAATACAAAGTCATACATTAAATTGTAGTAATACTGCCAGGCAATCTCAATAACACCATATAGGGGCCTCCATTTTAGTAAAAGTTTTCCCAGAAAATTTTGTCGCCATTAAGTACAACCAAGTCCCAAGTAAAAAGTCTCCATTGGTGACTTTTATTACATAACAAATGACGTGACCAAACTGGCGTAGCAGCAGCATGAGACTCTCGATGTCATCATGTACGGAGCGGGCAATCTTAAATCACATTTCTGAAATCCAGTGTACGACAGACAACGCCTAATGCTCAGGCAGGTTCTGATTGTGGCCAGTTGCTGATGACTTAATGCAAGCTGCTCCACTAACCGGCTTGGAAGGAAAGTGCATGTGTTACTGTGTAAGAAGCACTCTATGGTGGTGGAAAATGGTACTTACATGACCCGGAGCCAGTACAGGAAATCAGCCAATGTAAGATCTTATGGGCCTTCTCTATACAAACGGACAAAGTAATTGAGCACCGGCGACTTGATGTCATTGTTTTGGATAAGGAGAAGAAAGAATGTCTCATTATTGACTTTGCTGTGCCTGTTGATCAAAACATTACCGTAAGGGAGCGGGACAAGATTGAAAAATACCAAGATCTTCGAATAGAAATAAAAAGACTGTAGCAAGTTAAAGCTACTGTGATACCATTTATTGTAGGAGCCCTAGGAACGGTATCTAGATGATGATGATGATGATAATAATTTTACCTATTGTATTTCACCCTACGAAATGTGCAGAGATAGTCTTTGAGCACCGGCAAATATGCGGTTGAGAGAATCCACACCGTTTCGGGGCCTCGCTTTCAAGAAATGAAATATAACAGATAAAATCGACCCCCGTAAGGAAGAAGGAAATCATCGTTTCTGGCCGATGAACGAGATGTATCGGGCAGTTGTTTAAATCTTACGTAACTATACGGTTACCAGGCGCGGATCCAGAGGAGGCGGGGGCCATGCCCCCCAAACGTTAAAATTTCAAAGGGTCAAATTTTGAGTAGAAATCTTTTAAGACATATCATATAAAATAAGTAGATGAATAAGATAATAAAAGTCAACACATAAACAGATAAATATAATAAAGAACTGTTATATGTACGTTATATGGGCCTCTCTGCTACACCCTTGGCTGAGTGCCTAGGAGTACCTATATTTTTACCAAATGCCCCCCCCCCCAACTCAAACGCTGGATCCGCCCCTGACGGTTGTAATTTGTATATTATGAATAATAAGTAAATACAAGATTGTAATATGCCTTTATTACGTTCTACACAGAATACACTGTTAAACTTAGTAATAAGACCAAATCATCGTTAATTTTTGAGAAGGATGCACAAAACTGCAATTGCGCAGGTATCCCCATAAAAAAGCTGTTAATCCACTCCTCCGCTAAAATCCAATTTCACTAATCAAAAGAAAGTTCTCAAAAAGCCATCATGATAGTCCAAAGTTTGTCGATTTTCTATAAACGGTTCGACAGCGTTGCTAAATTGGAAATTGCTGGATAGTCAAGTTTGATGTTTCCACATTGCGTAGCGAAAAAATATCTCAGTGGAATCCCCTAACGTGTGGAGTTTGATCTGTATCTTTACATGTTACACGAAGAGTTACGGAATAACAAATAAGAGAGGTTAAACTTACCTACGCTATCCTGCTGCCGCCCTCGGATGCCACGCAATTGCAACCTCAGAGGGGAAAAGGGAACTAGAGCTATACATCATCAAAATCATATAATTGATAAACGCGGAAGTACCTTCTTGATGACAGCTTGTTACACTTAACAGATGTCTCTTTGCTTTTGCGAAATGTAATTCAAAGAATCGATCAGGGTCGAGTGGTATTCTGGGATATCACCTTGAAGCAATATCTCTTTTCTAAATAAGGGTCAAGAAATGAATTTGTGGATCAGAATCTTTTGTATCAAAGTGCAAGATTTCGCAAGGTCAAAACCTCCTTGTGGCTATTGGCAAACGACGTTTAATGAAGATGGAGGGTGTTTAATCGCGTCCTGGAGCTGGGAGAATGTCTAACAATGTTAAAAAGTTCGCAAGAAAGTTGAAAAGTCGTATGTTTCGAGCGTACTTGATGAGTTGGCCCCTTGCGCGTATTTTTTAAACTATGAGATCCTATTTATATCTGTGTTATGGATACTAAGTGAAAAGGCATAGGGGCCTATTTATTGCATTTCTTGTGGATACACTCAGTGGACTAGGAACCACTGGCATGGTATTTGTAACTCCAATAATTTGGAGAGTAAGATTAACCACAGTTTGTTGGATTTCTAAAAACTGTGGATTAACAGTAGTCGATTTCTTCATGTCATCAGAAGTTTGTTTGAACAAGAACTATGGATTTTGATTTATCTTTTTTGCTTACAAAAGCTTAGGCCTATCCTCGTTTAATTGCGAAAAAAAAATCGCTGTATCAAAAATTCCTTCTTTAGATTTATCTTTTGATGTATAAGCGCGGGTAGTAAGGACATGCACAGGACAAAAAGTGCAAGTTGTCCCACGCAGATATATTTTTATCAATTTATAGTAATTCTGCCTTTATCTACGAAGTAAAATCTTTTTAATGAGAACAATTTTATAAGAACACGAGGCTGAAATATGCCCATAATAGAACAGTCTTAGAAAAAACGAGGCTGTCCTCTCGCAAGATGATAAGAACATGTAGGCCCTATTAGCAGTGCATTTTCTTGTTGTTGGATGGATGTCTGTTTTCTCTTCTTCCTTCTTCGTTCCTTCCCCGTATGACAGAATGGTGTATTCTATTAAGATAATTGATAGAATTTTAAATGCAAAACCGACGATAACTTGTCCACTTCGCTAAATAACTACTTTGAGGTAGGATTAATTAGTTAAGATAGTTACCTCTGCGAACAATATCAACATGTATTGAGAACGAATGAAGAACAATTCAGCCTGAAAATTGCAAAACATATAAGAACAGCCAGTCTCAGTTTAATTCTGCTAGTTCTTATAAAGAAAGAGTGTACTATGTGCTGAATGTGCGCTAGTACGAACATGAGCGAATGAATCAGGACAATATATGTTGCATGAGATCATGGGGGGATAGTATAGACGTCTTATGATGGTTTATAATATCTGCAAAACTATCTAGGCTAGCACTCTATCAACTTAAAGTATCGAAGGCAAGTTATTTTCCTGTCTAAAACAACCATTTATAGGCGGTAATGGCATGTAAAAGTAGCTGGGGTAAGAGCCGGCGTGGGTTTAGGTGATTTTGGCATATACTCTGTAGTTTGAAATAAACGTGGTTTATCCCTGGTTACTTGTTTCTTTTGTTCAACCTCTCCAGCCTTATACCAGATGACTTTTTCGAAATAACTTTCCCGCCATATTCTTCCCCTTTAGTGTGTTATAGCTTTGAACGGGGAGAGGTTATCAAGCACGTCACCCGATAAAAATCAGACTTTCAGTTTCCGATGCTAAAGTTGGAATTGTTGGAAGTTGATCATTGTGACATCATCTTCCTGTAATGAATGTTCGCATTGTGTAGGTTGACGTCTTTGTGTAGTAATGGTATCACTGAGGGTATTGTCTGATGAACGTGGTATGCCTAAAGATGTGCTCCTAGGAGAGCAAGCCTGAGTAGAGTAGTGGTTAGCACGCTGGACTGGAGTATAGAAGGCTGTAGATCGAAACCCGGCACAGGCATCAGCTTTTCAACAGAAATTGTCCCAGAGTTATCTACCGATATGACAAATGTGAGCTTCTAACTAATTTGCAGATAGTTTATATGGCAAGAATACGGTTTTTAGTCCATAGGACCATTTGTTATTCAAATCTAGAATTTGCCTGCCCTAAAGGTGATGAATGTGACTGAAATTGGGAAGAAACAAACGTTAGAATATCGATTGTTTTATATTTGGCGCGAATTGTCAAAACAGTGTATCTTAGCAGTCTGTTATCAAACACAGGTATACCGCTGACAACAGTGTAGTGTAGAGCGTCTGTACAAACTGAAAAATACAACATATTTCCTTGATTGACGTTTTCCTCCATCCAGTAGAGTGGCAATCTTACAATACTTAAATGTCTCTTTAGGCAAACCGGCAAATAAGATGTAGTATGAGCATAGGCGTGGAACTACAGAAGCCACCAGTAGGGCCCTCCAACGACTGACCACGCTTTTGAGACGGAAGATGATCGATCCAGTGTTTTTTAGAGATCAGTGGGGTAAGCCATTTCAGTCCCCACCAAACAAAACTTATAAACAATGTTACGTATCGTGGTGGACCTTCCGCGCTATTTTAATTTCCGGGGACTAGTTTTCGTGACCACACTTTTTCGCTGTTAAAAACAATGAGATTGCTCGATCCAGTCTTTTTAGAGTCTAGAGGGTGACCTCCATGATGACATGATCTATTTCTCCAGTCACTACATTAGCTCCCAATATTCTAGTATCTATACAACTTAATCGTTTCAAATCCTCTCTTCTCAATAACATTTTGCAACTTCCCATGGGCTGTGGACAGCATTATGGGCTTGATGGCATTCCTTCTATGGTAACTTCCTCCGATGGAGTATATCGAGCAAATGTGGCACCTAGATAAATAGAAAGTGAACACTTTTATCCTTCAAACCTGTGCCTTTTACCGCGATTTTTAGTAGCTTGTGTAATATTCCACAATCCCAGTCTGTTACTTCCAGCGATTATAGAAAGATATGATTTCATTTTCGTGACGCTTGTCCATATCCATAACTTTTTAAACTGCTCCATGACACGTTTTGTGTAGACCTTTCAGGGCTTCTCCCTTGAAATTCGCGAAATCTGTATAGAATAGGCAGGAGAACCCCCTGCATAATTGTGCAAAACTAGGGCATAGGGAGTAGTAGTAATTGAGTCAGGGAATGGGGGACAGACTCTGCATCACTCACAATTTGTAACGACGAAGAGAAAGCATTCTACGTAGGTTTAAAAGATATTTATTCCAGGGCCACATTTATACGGATCATGGATATCTATTATTCAGTAACACAAACTTCCGAATTACATCAAATATAGCTTGGCACCATGTTTTTACTGGAGTATATGGTGCACCACTATTTCCTTTTTGGTCACTGCAGCACTTATCATGCATAGGTGGTGATCGTAACCTAGCTCTAGCTGTCTGGTACCATCAGCTCCTCCGGCGCCATGTCACTTGACCCCGGAATGCCGTCCACCTACACCAACGGTGAAGAGCCCATTCTCAGATTTTGAATTTCAAATGGCAAGATAAATGAAATATTCAAAGAGAAATAAAGTATTTCCCCTAATGCTCATAAAAATATTTAATTCTAACAAAAACTCCTGCATTTATGTGCTCTGTCCATTTCTGTTGATTGTGACGAGGTGCAGTGGACGTTTGCCAGCAAAAAGAAGTCGGCGTGATCTCAACTGTTCACACGTAACAGATGGAAGAGTACCAGTAATGGCTAGTCAATAGGAATAGCGCGAGCGTTATAGCTTGACGGAAACGATTTTCTTCATATTGTCGATTAGCTATTCAAACGTGGACGTAAAGCAAGTCTATCAAATGAAAGTGTCATTCTTCTATCTAGATATCTCAAACTTTTCGAACCTCAATCTTTGTATGTCAATATCTATGATGTCATGTTACATTACTTTGGTTAGACAAACGCTGGTTGCACTATGCTTTTAGTTCTAGTTTTGCTTCCTCCCTATCAGTAAAAATGTTGCTTCTTCATTTATTCTCTAGGAAACATATTCAAGTTGATTGAAAAGAAAGACTACAAAAAACAATACACGGCTGATAAACACATGGAGGCTTCTTCTGTTAACTCGGAAACACTTCTGAATAGAAAATTACACCCTCAACATTTAACAAAGTACAAAAATACATGTCGCTTACATCATAATAATCTAATGTTACTAATGAACTCTGAGCATTAGACAAAAGCCAACAATGTACATAAACATGGTGTTTCTTACACATAAAACAAATATCACATTATATGTAAGTCTTTTATTAAAGTTTCACAACTATTTTTACACACAATGGCACCAAGTAGGTGCAAAGACACATGTGCACAGTGCACCTTTAAAGTACGAACCATGACCATTCATATGTCATGCATATAGCAAAAGACCATTACTTTTGATGGATGATACTAATAAATTAGTTTTTACATACTCCTTCCCTCCTTATAGCAAACGATCTCTTGTGACCGAACGTTTGCCAGACATGCCCTACTAGCGTTCATGAAGCATTCCAAAATGATCTCAGCTCCGCTATTAGTGTGGTAATTGCCTCTTACGAGCATGTTTCTTTACCAATAAAGTGCAGTCCTATATAACCATCCAATATTCTTTATCGCCGTCATAAAAGCACATGCCAAAATACTGGTGCACACAATAACGTGCCCTTACGGCCCAAATTATGTTCATATATATGTTGCCTACAACTAGTGCTTTTTAATTACCGGAAGACCTTATATCTATTTCATGAAATATTTCCTTAAAATGTCCAAAACATATTGAAATGAAGAATGCAATGCGTATGATACTTCCAAGTTTTCTATTGATGTATGTTGGCTCACTAAACGTAGAAACACTACAGACAGGTGCGTTTATATAGTTAATTTACACATATGTTACATGGACAATCGTCTTTAAAAAACATCATGTTTCACAGCGAGAGTCGTTAAGACGTGCCGACGCTCATTTTTTCAAATATTAAGGACGTCACGTGAACACGCATGAACGTTTATCCGTTAACCATGAATCAACTATGGCTCTGTAATACAAAAATCACGAATGTAATTTAATAATTATACAAGCTGATTGAAATTCTCAGCAGTTTTGATATAAGATTGCACTCCTCCATGACGTGACAGTTATGAAACCTTAGGAGAAGAACACGACGACAATATGAGTATCAAATGAAGAGATGAAGAGATGGAACCTTTAGGGTACAGAATGCAACGAATGACATTTTACAAAAAGGACTGCTACCATATAGGGAGAACAGTAGATGAACATAAATCTATACCACCAAATTAGGATTTGACTAATTCTGCTACAGAGGCCGCTACGTTGAGGTATCTCCCAAGGATGCAAATCTACCAATGGCTTCTATGGCGTTAGGTATCTCTTCCTTAAGCAAAATGATGTCATGATGTACTAGTGTAGGAAGAGAGAAATGGACACCAGCAATTGGTAGCAAGTAGGAAGGATCTGGCTTAATGCTAACATATCCATTAGTTACGTGCTTAGGATTTGCCTTCCCTGCTGTATCAGTGCTTGCACTGGAGACGTACAAGTTGTTCAATGAGACTCTTCTGGGCATCAGTTCTTTGCTTCAATGTGTCCCTGAGCTGCAAAGCTTCGATGAGGTCTCTTGATTTTTCTAAGACAAAAAGAAATAAAACTGTGTTGATATGAATTTTAGTAAAAGTAAAAAACTTTGGGGTTCAAGGTTCTAAAGTCCGTAGATTTATAGCATTTTCAAGGCGGCCACTATTTTCTAAGAAAAAATACCAGGAAATTTCCAGGATTTTGTGACGGATTTTTCCAGGTGGACTAGATACAGATAAGAGGACTTAAAACAGATTGGAGGACTTGATACAGATGGAAGTAGTTGGTACAGATACAAGGACTTGATACAGATAGAAGGGCATGATACAAATGGAAGGACTTGGTTCAGATAAAAGGATTTGATACAGATAGGAGGGCAAGATACAGATACAAGCACTTGGTACAGATACAAGGACTTGATGTCGATAGGAGGGCATGATACAGATACAAGTACTTGGTACAGATACAAGGACTTGATACAGATAGGAGGGCATGATACAGATAGGAGGAGCCTTCTTTAAATTTAAAGGAGCATGTGACGTTCTAGGGCAGTTTATAGGGTTTTCAGGAGCAAAAATCAGATTCCAGGACGATTCCAAGAATTCTGGAGTATCCAGAAGGCGTGGCCACACTGATTAATACTGGAAATGCACCCAACAGAGACATAGCATCGCTATCCATGTCCTGCACTCTACAGTGACTTTATTTTTCACTTTCCTAAACCTAGCACCTAAGGGATAAATACATGGTTTCACAGTTAGAACACCAAAACATCCACTTGCCCTTGAATAACATATCCTTCTAATAAAACCTCTAACTTAGATCAGAGATATTCATGTAGTTTAGAGAATCATTTCATCAGTCTCTTTAAAGTCTTAAACAGTGTCGCACAAGGGTGTGCAGTCAGTAAATGCAATACGTGCACTGTATGCCTTAGAAATTTCAAGAGATAACCAGTCACTTTCATATGTCCTTGCCCTTAACTTTTTCAGTTTCTTCGTAGAGCATCGTAAATTCAGGTTTAATTAAATACTATTTTATCAACCCCGTCAAAATGCTTCCCCAATCTCAAGACGTTCCCGATTTTCGTTAGCGGGGCGTAACAGTTTCCCCAACGTTCCCTAAATCCCCTCAAAATAGCCCAAAACCTGTGCTTCACGACGCCAACAGCCAAGTGTGTGGGAGGTTGTGCAACGAAGGCATGCAGAAGGCTAGTTGCTTTCAGCTGTCATGGAAACAGTCCCTCGATGTTCAGTGATTGGTGCTTCTAACAATACATCTGGATAAAAGTGCTTACGTAATTCGACGTGAATGAAAGGCCAACGTATGCAACAAGATTTTTACTTTTCCATTCTTCAGCTTCCTTGGGAAATCAACTACTGTGTGCAAGAAAAGTTGGCTCGGCCTTTTCGTTCGCGGGATTTTTAGTCAAAATTAAAAATAATCGAGAATAGTAGACCTCTAGAGAGGCTTACGATTAATAAAAGTTGCATACAGGAAAGGCAAAGAAGTTCATCGTCATTTTAACGAATCTATTTACAAATCTTTTAAGTGGGCATGTGCATGTCCGAAAGTGAATAAATTCTACTGTTGCATTTTGGCCTTGCTTGTTGTTTGCTAGGGAGGGAGGTATTTGGACCACCACTGGCTATTCTGATTTGAATAATTTGCATACAGCAAGCAAAAGGCATGAAGTAAGTCATCAATATTTATCTGCCTTAATCGATTTACATGCATTTGGTAAGGCTCGTGTGGATACACAACTGAGCGACAGAGGGACCTTGAAATTTCGAAACACAACGATAATGTTCATTAATAAAATTTAATACTGTTGTGACCACGCCCTTATTTGTCTGCTGCATGCGTATTACATTCAGTGACGGCACGTCCCTGGTGTCGCACTACATTCGAAATGCCTTTTCATTGTGCTGTAAGCCCGTATTTCAATGGGCAAGCTGAATTGGTTCGAGTCTTACTATGAGGAATATCAGTGCCGAGGAAAAGAAAAGGGATGCAGTTGTGAGCTTGAAATCAGGTAATAACTACTCAATTTTTAGATATTTTCTATTCTTGAGAAGTGCCTCCTAAGATGGCTAGTATGCCCTTAAGCACGGTTCCCACTAGGCGAAAACTAGCGAAAACTAACGATAACTAACGACAGACTTCCCGTGGGAACGTCATTCTAAAACCATTTCGTTAGTTATCGTTCAGTTTTATCAGCGAAAACTAACGATAACTAGCGAAT
>JAAAKL020013542.1:0-12403 GCA_010016065.2 Carybdea cf. marsupialis auct. non (Linnaeus, 1758) | reverse complement strand
AAAATACGAGACCTGTAGTGTATATAATGTTTAAACTAGAGGCGTTCGAATTTAAAACATCTCTGGTCAAAACTCTGCTAATTTTCCTTGGATCCTAACGTTAGGATCCATCATCAAATAACAAGGTTTTGTTAGAGAGATTTAAAGCTTTGAAACCTGATATCTCGGTGTTTGGAAAGGGCAAGACTCTCAATTTTGACTATTGACGTTCTCACTAATAGGACTATATGAATATTGAGTATTTTTCCCTAATTTAAACATTTTTAAAATCGTAACGTCACACTTTCCCTCCGCATTAGAAGTTGAACTGTAAATACTAAGGTTGTAATAAGTTCCCTCAAACGACCAATGTTGGTGAAAAGTAACGCGTAGAGCAACGACCCTCTGCATGATCAGTTAATGTGCTGAAATCCCTTAACAGCCTTTTTGTAAATCATTGCAACCTGGTCGAACCCTTTTATCCTTACGGTAGGAATTGTAGGAAGTGTCGTCGAGAAGGCGTATTTTTAAAAGGTACTGGAAGAATTGCTTGTGGTCTACTAACTTAGGAGCTGTCCTTTCGAAAATCTAATGCTGGTTCGTGATGACTCAGAAGTCTTGTTTTGAAGAGCAAAGCCCGACAAAGAAAGCGCAATTGAAGCATCTTTGAGTAGCAAATGACAATGTATACTAAACGTGAAACATCCAAGATTTAAATGTTATCACACCTTATTCTCAGAGACCTATGACGCAGAAGAAAACAAAATAATAGCTAGAAATTCGTCACGTCAGAATGAACTCAGGAGATCGTTTCCAATGTCGCCGAAGGAGAATCTTTTTTTGCGCCCTCGATCGAAATCTGTGGATGAACGTCATGTGTCCATTGCTGCAGATCAGCAATATAGTATTCCTTGGTTGTCAGATACTGAGTAGGAATGCCTTGCTCATCGGGCCCATTTCATGGAAGAAACCTCTTAATTTTGCCCGTTATTCGGTAGCCAGTGATGTTTAAAAGTCGCCGTGTCTTCATCAAAATATATCGTTATTGAGTTGAACTGGCATTCAGTCCAGTACGCGGCTTGAAACGGAATAAAATTTGTTGTCTTACCCCCATAAAAGCTTCAAGTTGGCAGTTAAACTTCACTTTTGTCGCAGCTGCTCATTTCGGTCAACTGGCATATGTAGGTCTTACTTTGCCACTGTTCCGTAAGTCATGCAGACTCTCCTTGATATGGTCTCAAGATATACTCCGTGCATTTCCGTAGTCAATCAGAAAGGTCTTTCTAATGCATGAAACAAGCTCTATGTACATTTAAATCTAAAATTATTTGCTGAAATTTGTAGAAAGTTCGTTGGTTTAGATAGCGATCTGCTTCCTAGTCCGCTTATGAGAAATCTCTCACTGCGAGGAGCACTCCAATACAAGGTCTAAATAACTGTCTCCCTGAAGATACCATATACGTTTCGAAATCAGAAATTGACCCCTCCTCTGTAATGTAACCCCTTTCACCCCGTTTTCTTAAGCCTCGTCACTGAGTGCTTCCAGTATCTTTTAAGGATACCACACCCTTTTTGAAATACTACTGACTGCCGTCTGGTTTATAGCATTTTTGGCGATAAATGGCAAAACTTATTTGTACTAAAAAGCATTTTCCCTAATTGCACCCAATTGATAAAATACATTCCAGCATGCCATTCTTGCTCAGAATACGCTGTTAACACGATTCTGATGCGAATTGCACACAATAGATAAGCACATTCCAGCATGCCATTCTTGCTCAGAATACGCTGTTCAGATGTTTCTGATGCAAATTGCACACAATAGATAAGCACATTCCAGCATGCCATTCTTGCTGAGAATACGCTGTTCAGACGTTTCTGATGCGAATTGCACACAATAGATAAGTACATTCCAGCATGCCATTCTTGCTCAGAATTACCAGAGTACATCTCGTCAGGATGGAGGCTGGAAAAGAGAGAAGAAAGCTTTTATTCATCTGCGCTTTTGAAAGAGCTACTCATGATGCGTTATCGAAACACAGCGCAATCAGACTGTCAAAATTATGACTAGCTATTTTAAAGACACAGCTTGGTAAAAGCGTCGATCTTTCCTTTCCTTGGTTTTCGTATTCCACTCAGATGATTTGCAATCTGAAATGTGTCAGAACGTAAAACGGAGTAAGTACGAAAACCGTTTCTCAATTTCGTGCTATCTTGATGTTTTGTGCCGTAAACGAATTTTTAGATATTTGTACTGGCCACACGTATTATTGAAGGGGAAAAGCTAACAGATTTCTTTACTGTCTAGCTTGAAGGACTGCAGGCAGAAGTTGGCGCACTAAAGTTGCTAGTAATTACATCCACCCCGTCCAATCCTGGGAGGAAGCATCATCGACGCTGCCCAAGTGTTGACCAGATATGCACAGAATGTGGCACGTATCACTCAGTGACAGAAGATACCTGTAATGGAGAGGAAGAAGGATGGGCTGTCATTGAAACTATTGATAAAAGGGAGGTGAGTCACTGGTATCCCTGATATACTTTTTAAAAGATGAACGTCCTTTTGATCGAATTTATGGTTTATGTTTCGTTTTTCTTTCGTTACTCCATTGAAGCCTGAAGAACCTTTTGATTCAGACGAAATGGGTCACAGCCATGTCTTTGCTTGCAAGGGGTGAGTGTAATAAATTTGTGGAGATCAAGTTTCGCCTTCTCAAAACTTTTGATTTCATTTGTGTACCTTCACGGTGGGAACTCGTCAAATCTGTTGCTACTACGGAGATTTCGCCCCGCCCTTCGCAGGCTTCGCATCTCTGACATCGAACGAGTTGCAAATGGAGAGGTTCTACAGCGAGGTGAGATGCAGGGAACCATACTATTTAAGACTGAAGGGCGAGGAAGTGAAGAAAACGCTCCAAGACCTGCGCCTCAGTAGAAAGATTATGTTAAAAATGTGCAAGAGTTACCCAGAGAAAATTGTGAAAGAGACACCCAGAGGAAATCGTGCAAGCGGCACCCAGAGGAAGCTTCGGTTTAACAAAAACTTGTAGCTGTATTCTTGGTTTTGGGGGCCTTATCCTCTTTCTTTCTACAACCGTCGCTGCTCTTCGGCACCTTTGAATCCGACTGCTATAATGTAGGAATAAAATATGTCACGTTTCATTTATTTTCTTCCTCATATAATTGCTCCCTTTATTGAATTTTTTAAATGTTTGCTGAATTACGTGCTTCCATACTCAATTGCTTACGTACTTGCTTTGTTGATTAGTTCCTCGCACAATAGCTTAATTCCTTTCTTTTTTCCCTACCTACCCACCCACCTACCCAACCACCTACCCACCTACTTACTTCCTTACTTATATAATCGACCCACCTATTTACTTACTTGCTTTCTTGCTACTTACCAACAGAGCGATTCTTCCGTCCATATCAGGACATGGACACTGACCTGTTCGATCTAATTGCGACCTGTTCGATCTAATTGCGACCTTTTTGATCTAATTGCGACCTGTTCGATCTATTTGCGACCTATTCGATCTTATTGCGACCTGTTCGATCTAATTGCGACCTATTCAGTGTTATTGTGAAGTGAATTACTAGGCCACCGTCATTTGTACCCTTCACGTATTCATCAGGGCAAGATATTCAGTGTAACAAAGGGTGAAAAGACTGGGTCTCTAAAGCTTCCATCTCCCCAGTTTTTCTTACATGGATTGAGAGTGCCGCATAACTGTCGTAAAGAAAAATGTCAAAGCTTCCAAACGCATGCGCACTCTAGCCCAGGTCGATGATTTTCAGAGTATGCTCGTAGACCATGCGACTACACCCAGTGGCGGTTTTGGAGGGTGCGGGGCCCTGAGCCTGTAGTTTGCGGGGCCTTATGAGGTCATGCATTGCAAGGCAGTTCTGACATCATCGTCCTGCGAAAGTTCTGGAGATTCTGTATTCCCTCCATTGCGTACAGTTTTAACTTTTCACTTACTCTCACCAGAGTAATATGTGCAGTTAAACGCATGTTATTGTCAAAGCATTTAAGCACGGGTCCCTTTTGAGGTGCGGGGCCTCGGGCAAGGCTCTATCGGCCTCCCCCCAAAACCGCCACTGACCACATCCCTACACCCCCTCCTACTGATGTTAGTACGAGATAAAAACCCTGATATTAAGGCGTCATTCTCTTCAGTTGGCGTCGAACTCCTGTAGAAGATCTGCAATATAAACAGCAATTTTGTAAAGCCCCAATCCACTTTTCTCCTTGATTTAGGAATCTATGGGTAGCCACTATATGCTAATACGGTTACTCTCAAAGAATACCACTTTTATGGATTTAATTCCGTTTATGTAAGCAGGCATGTTGCATCCATTCAGGAGAAAAGGAAAAGTGCTTACTCATTGTGACCATCTTGTCTAAACCCGTTTAAAAGTTTTGTATAAACTCGAAGTTCTCTCTTTCACTAAAGCCTTTCCTGGAGCTAAGCTGACAGCTTTCTTTGCTGTACCTTCTCTGAACTGCATTCATAGGGTTTTTTATATAGCCTTCGACTTGGTAAGAAACGCAGAAGAAACTTCAGAAGTGATCCAAGGACATTGTGCTTGCTCATTGTGACCATCTTGTCTAAACCTGTTTAAAAGTTTTGTATAAACTCGAAGTTGTCTCTTTCATTAATGCCTTTTCTGCAGCTAAGCTTACAGCTTTCTTTGCCGTACTGCATCTGAGCTGCATTTATAAGGTTTCTGATATAGCCTTCGACTAGGTAAGAAACGTAGAAGAAACTTCAGAAGTGATCCAAGTGCATTGTGCTTACTCATTGTGACCATCTTGTCTAAACCCGTTTAAAAGTTTTGTATAAACTCGAAGTTGTCTCTTTCATTAAAGCCTTTTCTGTAGCTAAGCTTACAGCTTTCTTTGCCGTACTGCATCTGAACTGCTTCTTGTTCATGTATTTGCTTTCAACAAATCGGTTTGGAAAGAAACGTGGTATTTTTTCGAGGACGACCGTGCCAGTCATTGTCGTCCAAGACGCCACATTAGTGTTTCTTCTTTATTGATTTCTGTTCCTCTCGTACGATGTCCCGCTTATTATCACGATTTTGTTTTTCTCCTTCCTTATTTTATATTTCCTATGACAGCCTAGTTCTCTCTAATTGGTAGTTGATCTAGCGTCTTGTCGGCTCTATCGGAGTCGCGCTTCTATGACCGTCCGACGTACAGTTATCACTTTTAGCTTGTTTTCCAGTACCAAACGCATCTTTGTTGAAGCTCTCATGTGCTAATGAGGGTCTCAATATTCAATTCTGCCACATTCCGGTAGCAAGTTCCTTAGTTATGGCGACTGCCTTCGTATGTGACATTACGGCCGGTCTAACCTCCGTCTAGAACATCGATCAGCACTATTCCCCTTGTCATGGAGCCGCTCTAGTTTTAAAAATCTTACTTGCAGACACTTTGAATTCTAGGATCATGAAAAATGCGTTTATTTAAGTTACGCGTACTTATATGAGTTTCATTTGCAATCTCACTGATAAGAATGGCACGTAACATTGTTTCTGTTAATTTTATTTTTGGATATCATGAGCCAAAACAGAAGAAACTGTCGCTCAATAAATCGCAGTCTTAATAGGTTACGGACCCTAAAATTATTTTGTTGCCCCGTAAGTTTTCTATAGGTTGAGAACCACCGATCTGGTAAGTTACCCCCATTCTGTCACCTTTAAGTCACACGCCACTCCAGTTATTCGCGCAGGCGTCATCTGTTCATTCTTCTTTCAATCGTCGGTATCTAGAGCAACCGAAGTAAGGCATCTGAACCATTCTTGGTTATCCTTTCAATGACACCATTTCGAGCGTACATGTACTCGGTCAACTTTCTGGAGACTTAAAGATCATGCTCCTTCTGATCATCTCTGTAACACTTCCAGTCACGCTTCGGCTTCGTCTCGGATTAATACATGACAAGTTTTTGTACAACGATTATAGATCCCGTAGACGAATAGTCTGGAGACAATGATTAAATATGAATGCTGTAGTCATCTGTTTACGTTAAGGGTTAATTTGATCTTCATATGCTGATAGAATGTTAAGCTTTCGCTTTATTTTGAACGGTTGAACCGAACCATACGTTAGTAGATATAATCCTCGTAATATCGTTTCACTCAGTACATGGAATCCCTCAAGCCTGTTTGTCAGCCTCAGATAGTACAAGAGCATACTTTTCCAGAGCTTACTTTTCATCAGATGAACTAAGTGCTTAAATAAATTATACGCGATGGGCATGCGCAGTGTAATATGCCCTCCAAATGCGACGCAAATTTTTCACTTCTGCCCCGAAATGACAATGCTGCATAAATTTTATGGAGGGAATGAAATAAAGTAGAGTGAATTAAGACATTTAATTAGCGAAAATCTGATGTGAGCTAGCCAAAAAACGTGCTGCATATATTTTATTCGAGGAAATATATAAGGTGTGAATTAGGGCATTTAAGTGGTGTAAAATATTACCTGAGCCGGTAACCCGCGCCCTTAGCAAGATTGGTTAAGATTGTTGAAAAGGTAATTATCTTGTTATTTGGGGATATCAGTAGTGATTGAGGCGTTAACGTTCGCCTTAAAGGCGGGCATACACGATCCGATAAAGTCGGATTCGACTGGTCGGAAGAAAAAGTAGGATGGAGTTTCATCGGACGGTACACGAACACACGCTTCGACATTTTCATCCGACTGCTCAGACACTTGATGTCTATTTCCCGCTCTTTCTTCCCGCGTCTTTGTTACTCTCACAACAAAATAATGGATTCCCAAACATAGCGACAACTGAAAGGTGCTCTCCTAGCTTTGACGGCCTATTGCGGTCATAAGAGACAATCGAAGGAAAGGAAATCAAAAAGATCAACATGGTCTCGTCAATCGCTGATGGCCAGAAAAAGACACGGGGCTTATCATCGGTTATTGGGCGAATACTTGAACGTTAATCGAAGTGACTATAGCAACTTTTTAAGAATGAACGAAGCCAGTTTCCACAAGCTATTGGGCCTCGTCGAACCTTGGATTACCAAAAGGAACACCATGATGCGGGAAGCTATTTCCGCAGCCGAAAGACTGGTTGTGACACTACGCTTCTTAGCCACAGTTTAGCAATTTTAGTCTTTTCTTTTATGGCTTCTGTAAAATGTTTTGCTAATCATCTTGACTGAAGTGAGCTTTTGAGGGAAGTGGACGCTGTCGGGGTGGGGAGTGGCATTTATGACCCCCATTTTGCTCTTGCCAACTATTCTGAGTAACAATTACTTTATAGATGAATATTCTAGCTTTCAGTGGCTTCTAACCTTCTGTGTTAATTTGATTTTCATAGCAGTTTGAAGTTGGCTGGAGATTGTATCTGGCTTAGAAGCAAGATGATTCGGAAACACTTGTAACCCCCCCTTATCTTTTGTTTATATCATAACAAATAACATTCAGATTATGCAAGTACAGTAACCCACGTCACATACTTCACAATAGCCAGTTGATGTAGAATTATGGATGACCCATTGGACAGGAACAAATCTATAGATCTTTTCAAGCTAACATAGTGCCATGTTATCGCGCTGGGCAGACTACCTTGTGTTAATGCTTAACCTGTCATTCAGTTTAAGAAGACTCAAGTCGCAGGCTTACTCCAAATGTTGACAAACTTCATCGCTGCCATTGATAAATTTATGGCTTATAATGCTACAACCCTCTATTCCAAAGTTAACTGTAAACAACTTACTGAGGCACAATAGATCACCTAAGTCTCAAATGATTATATGATGATAGTAAAAGCTCTTAAATAAATACTTATTGGTTGGTCAAGATATAAGATCACGTCATACTATGAAACTATGAATTGTGGTTCATGTGAAAAGCTGTAAACGATAAATTCTTACCAGTCCTACCCAGTTCAAGGGCCATTTCTCCGATTAAAACGCTCCTTATGTTCCTGTTACTGTAATTCTTCGAGTTGATATCATACAAATCGGAACGGTTCTCATACATTTCAAGTACCTTCTCAGTATCCAGCGTAGACCACTCAGGAGACGCCATGTTCCCACGAAATGAAGAACAAAGTTAGCCATGTGACACGAAAATGTCATTTGATTGGATGATTGTTGAAAGTGGTCGGATGAAAGTTGAGCTCATCTCAACTTTCGTCCTATAGCTTCCGACCATCCGATCAATTGCTTCCGACATGTCAGAATGAGTCGGATATCAGTACAGACGATCCGATATGTTGGTTCCGACCAGTCGGACCCGATTTTGTCGGATCGTGTATGCCCACCTTAACTTCCTATCTCAAGCATCATATGATGCAGGCCTCTCTCATGTGAGAAACGTGCATTTCTACAGCCTAGTTCAAGGTTAAGCCTTGTGCCCTTTAAATATTATCAACTACACTGTAAGCAGTCCATTCCTACCGAGTATTTTACTGTTTCTCGACCAAATTCATTAACCGATCAACTGCAGTCGTGCAATGATCATCTAAAGTCCATATGTACAGTTCATATGTATTTAGTCTATATATGACAGGGTCATAATAGGATGACATCTTTCATAAAACTATTTTTGACAATTTGGTAAATGACGCGAATACCACTATAAATCTTTGAAACTGCGAATCTGTAACTCACTTCTTACACGTCTGATACGTTCAAAAAGTTGCTACTTTGAAATTGTCAATTAAAGTCATACGTTTTAGCCAAAAGAATGCAAAGCAGAAGTGCATCATTAATGCACTAACAGAACCTATTAACTTTCGGTATTGATGTTTATGCTCTTTCAAAATTTCTGTATTCCCACATAACGTTTGAATCCCATAATTTGCATCCTTGAATACGTGTCTATTTGATTATGACGTATCAAGTGTCAACTTCATCGCGGAGTATGCGCAGAGAAGGATCATATGATATGACGTAAAGGTTGTTAATTCTTAGTTAAAACAAACTTTCGGATTTCTAAAGGGCGTTGCAATAAAAAAGACCCTATTTCAACATCGGGCCCCTAAAGGGCCTGTGTCCTCTCTAGGCAAGACTCCATGTCTCCCAGCCCTCAACCTGAGAGATAAGTAAGTCGGAATTCCTGTCATAAAGCTTACGTATACTCAACACAACAAGGTCCACTCAGCTCTCGTTCTGCTCTGTTTTGAGGTTGCTTGTATGCTTTAAGTGTCCTGTTTTTCAGAATCAACGACTGAAACGTGAAAGACAGGCAGCAGAGTACCGTTAAACGGAATTCGAGGTACCAATTTTGATTGGCTCTTAAATGATGCAAAAACAGAAAGTGAGGTGTTCCATAATATCGAAGGGAGACGCACAGGCATTACTACTGCAGTAGATTGTTCTGCAAGCAGGCTAGTAAGCCACCTGCCGAAGGTTGATGAGAAATGGGTAGTATCGCATGTGTTTAATAAAGAAAAACAATACTTGTTCAAAATAATATGTTTAAAGTAATAATACGTTCTTTGATCTGAAGATATCCAAGAAAGCAGTCAGTAAAGCCCTTTGAACATATTAACTCCTGTACGTTTAAGTTTGGCATGACTGGACAAAAATGCCTCGTGTCCTACGGAAGTAAAATGTCTGTCGCCCGACCAGCATAGTTCTGAGATGCCCACAAGATTCAGTCTGTCCATCTCCATCTGTCTGAGCATGCCCCCATAGATTGACCTCACATTCCATGTACTAACGTTTATCGTTCTCTTCCACAGATTTACTCGTGAACTTTTGCCTTCGCTAAAGTCAACAAGCAAACTCCGCGGACGGTTTTGGTTAACATACGTCATTGCTTACGTGACTAGTCCATCCGCGTGAAATCTCTTCCCCATTAGTGTCTACGACACTTCAGGCCTGGGGGTCACACCGTCCACAGATGTCTGAATTTGAATTTTAAGACAAGCCATTCTGTGCATTCCAAGCAGGAAAGTAGATTAAAGAGGGGGTGCCATCTGTCATCTTTAGTCAAGGGTGTATTGGCCATTGTCCTACAATGGAGGATCCTGAACTCAATCCTTACACAAACTTCGGCCATTGCTCCACGAAATTAGAAGTCCTTCACCCGAGACAATGAAGCAACTGTTCCCCGCTATTTTTAGGCATAGCTGACCCCTGGTTGTGTTTGACGTATTACGTCTCGGAATGACGACGTCAACCACTATTGGAGACATGGTCCTTCTCCTTCCATTGGGCAAAGGCAGAGTCAGGATGCCAGCTTCTCAGCACCCTTGTCGAAGAGGAACTGCTCCGGGTCACGTCAGCCACTCCCTCCACTCAACAACCTGTCCGACTTTGTTGAACATGCTCGGCATGGCATGCATAGTGACATCTTGGGGGAGTTCCCAGCGCTCCTCAAGACCATTTAACTACTGTGAAAGGTATCTGGCAGCCAGAGCGCCACGTTGGGAGTAGGTGAGCATTAATATACAACCCGACCTCGTCAAGTGGAAAATTAGTACATAACTGTCCTCCTAGCATTTTGATCTCTTTTGAACAGAGCATTCAATCTGATTTGGCATGGTATCTGAACCCACAAAAAAATTAGATCGATTTCTAGTGTTTACTTTGCTTTGTTTAAAAGTTTTAGTCTGGGATTTCATATTTATATGTAGAACCAGACTAATACCTGGATTATCTATTGCTACAATTTTAAGAAACAGATATGACGACAGTGCTCTAGAGCTGTTCCGAAATTTCCAAGGTCTGGAAGCAAAGCTCGAAAAAGCAAAGCTGGACCTAGGATGTTTACATGTTATTCTAAGATATTTGGAGTTTAAAGTCGACGATCGACACTTACGAAGCTCGACAACTTACAAACATTGTCAGTGGAAATTGTTGGAAGAAGAGATTCACATAAAGATTGG
This sequence comes from Carybdea cf. marsupialis auct. non (Linnaeus, 1758), assembly GCA_010016065.2. Classification (NCBI taxonomy): domain Eukaryota; kingdom Metazoa; phylum Cnidaria; class Cubozoa; order Carybdeida; family Carybdeidae; genus Carybdea; species Carybdea cf. marsupialis auct. non (Linnaeus, 1758). The sequence goes on along the minus strand of JAAAKL020013542.1, from coordinate 1,556 downwards.
CGGGCTACAAAAGCTGGAGGCTGATTTCTCTAAAGCAACCCAGTTACTAAGAGGTATTGTAAGCTTTGATTTCACTCACTTAGCACTTGTTTCTTAACGGGAAAATTACGAAATATTCATTCTAAACATTCCGACATACAGGAGTAAAACCTGTATAATTTGAGGAAGTTACAACCGACATCGGAAACAACTGACCTTGACAAAGTTGTTTTCAATTATTCCTCTCGTCTTTTGAACTCAGAAGAGAAACCTGCCTTATGCCTGGGACCTAGATTTTCTACATCTCCGAAAAAAATCGACTTTTGCCATTTTGTAACTCCGTTTGAAATTCTTCATCGAAAGTTGAGCACGTTTGCTAGTAATCCGTATTCGAGAATGTATCGATCTTAACTTGTGAAGAAATGCGATGCCTGGACAACCTGAAGGACGAAAACAATATTATTTTGAAAGCGGACAACGGTAGCATTGCCGTTATCCTTGACAAGACACTTACTAAGGTGGAGGCCATTCTCTCTGATGACGGCAAGTTAAAGAAAATCCATGGATGTAGTGCGACAGTGACTTTACAGCGCGAGAACCGAGTGAAGAACTTCCTCTGTAAACTACGCAATGAGAGTATTTTGTCCGATGAAGATTACGATAAACTCTCTCCGATCGAATTGAGACCTGGAATAATGTTGGGTCTGCGGAAAGTTCAAAATCATGGTACTCCACTACGCTTTATCCACTCCGCTGTGGGCAGCGATTCATACAACCTAGCAAAGTATTTTGTGTTTTTGTTACGCCCCTTGACTGTGAGTGATTATGTCATTAGTGGTACGTTTCTTCTCTCAAAGAATTGTCTACTTTGCATCTTGAATTTACCCAAATTCACATGGCTAGTTTTGATATCACTTCTCTCTTTACAAATATCCCATTGGATGAGACCATAAAATTTATAAGAACGGTAGTTTTCAGGTTAATGCTTCATTTAATGGACTCTCACCAGTTCAGGTTATTGAGTTGCTTTAGGTATGTGTCAATGACAACCTTCTCCGTTTTGACGGTGCTCTTTACGAACATGTAGATGGGGTTGCCATGGGTTCCCCCTTAGGCTCCATGCTAGCCAACGCATTTCTCTGCTATCATGAGAAACGTTGGTTAGCTGAATGCCCTCGTGAATTTCTTCCTTTGTACTATAAAAGATTTGTTGATGATTGTTTTGTCCATTTTAAGTACAGAAACCATGTCAGTTTATTTCTTAATTATCTTAATCACCGGCATGTCAACATCAATTTTACAGTGGAAGGAGAGAGAGATGAAACGCTACCATTCTCGGATGTCAAGATTGCTAATGATTGTTCCAGACTATTGACCTCATTGTATCTACCTTCACAGGCCTCTTCACTAATTTTGATAGTTTTAAACCTTTTTCCTATAAAAAGGGCTTAATTTTCTCTCTTCTACATCTTTGTTTTATAATTAGTTCAAACTATGAAATTCTCCATTCTGAAATAGAGAAGCTTCGTTCGTATTTGCTAAAAAATCGTTATATGCTTCGTCTTATAGAATATGTC
>JAAAKL020013541.1:0-12404 GCA_010016065.2 Carybdea cf. marsupialis auct. non (Linnaeus, 1758) | reverse complement strand
TTGAACACATGCACATTCACAGTAACGACAAAGGAAACACTGACAAGTTATTATTGAGATTAGGCTTTAGTTTGGAACTTAAAAGACTTTCATGAATAGATAGAGAGAGGTTAGAGTTACATTGGGAAACGATTTCAGTTACATGAGACAATCAACCAAAGTCGTATGGGTTCCTTCTTGTCTCCCCTTCATTACGAGTTTGCAAAATTTTTCCTTGTAAGCCGATTATTACAAAATTGAAAGAATTCTTTCTTGCTTTCCCAATTCGAAGAAAATTCATCGAATTGGAGTGCAGAGAAAATAGTTATCCCTAGTCCGCTAAAGTGTGAGGTCTTCTCACCTACTGAATACATGAAACTTGATTGGAGGAAACACCAACAGATGACTAAAGAGAAACGCCAAAAAATAGGAAACTGTAATATGGCCATGGCATGATTCTCATCTGACTTTCTCAGCTCCTAACCTAAACTGGACCACCTACAGTACTGATATAACTCGAACCTTGAACTGTTATCTGGTACACTCCGATGAAGGAATTTTATTGTCAATAACAACGTATCTACACTCCCCTCCCAAAAGTATTCGAACACTACCAACAAAAATGGCGCCTTGTCAAACAGGAAAACATGTCAGCAAGTTTCCCTGTAAGAACATCGCGCCAAAATAGAACAAGGTTTAGCTAAAAACGCAACTTAAGAAAACTTGGAAGCTTCATTAAACGCTTAATACAAATGTATAAAGTTTTCGTGTGAAGTGTCATAATTATTAGGTACTATAACAAGCCATGCCGAAACGCAGAGAATTATCATACGTAGCAAAGAAAAACATATGGAAGAATGCACAAGTCTAAAACAGTCGTATGGTAAATACAAATTCCTTTTGTCTGCACAAATAGGGGCTCAATTGTTTAATGAATACGGCCTCCAAAATTCGGAGATGGAGACTGGACCTAGCACGAGCTAAAACCGAGAAAAAAGAATCGTTGTAATTATCGGCGCAGGAACTATTCAAAATAAGATGTTTGCTGATAGCTGAATCGGCATCGATCTTCCTACCCGAGCCTTGCATACAGGAACGTCAACGCTGTGCACTCAAAGGGCGTGATTTATGTCTTATCGCTGAGGGTACATGTTGAGCGATACGCTCACTTAGCCTTTGAGACGTGCGACCAACGTACCGCGAACCACTGCGGCATTGAAAATCATACAGTATATTGCTCAATTGTTGGAAGGGTAGCACATCCTTCTGGGCTGCAGGCAAACATCGTTTGTATGTGTACACAATTCTGGGTGTACACGAATAGTAACATTTAGCAATAGCATTACTAATCTGCTTAGCGTAGGCGATGGATACATCACCAAACAACGGCAAGGGAAGATTTACTGGACTGCCGGTCGGACCTATGAAGGGTTCAGGTCCGCTTGTATTTGTCAAAATAATTTAATTAATATTTGAATTTCATTTGCACTGTTGCCGTGTACAACTCTGAAGAAAGGCGGCATGAAGAAGCTCTCAGTTGTCCAATAAATGCGCTGTTCTTTGCTTGTATCAAGTTCTGTACCAGGAATAATTTGTTTAAAATAAACTGTGATGAGGTAAGACAAAGACATGTCTGAATTAATAATGAGAAGAGTATTACATAAATATGGCATACGTAACTATAAGAAGAAACAACAAAAATTTATTTCTGCCAAGAACAGTGAGTATAGAGTTACTTGGGGTACATTTTGCTGTCATGGTTGCTTTCGGATTGGGAGACGGTTATTTTTTCTGACGACTGTAGATTATTCTTAAAAGGCGATGACAGTAGAATTCGAGTATGGAGAAGAAAGTCTGAGGCCAAATGTTCCCAGTTGATGTCAAAAAGATTTGCAGATAAGTCATCAGTTCTCTTTGGGGGTTGTATTGCGCCGACTGGACCAGGGGCTCTTGTTGCGTGTGATGGTAACATCAACTCTGAACGGTATTGTGCGATATTGCAAGACAACCTATTTTGGAGTGTAAAGAAATTATACGGCCACGAAAGGTACCCGTTTATTTTTCAACACGATAATGCTGAGCCACATTGTTAAGATTTACCAGAATTTACCTGAGTCTTCGTGGTATACGTGCGCTTCAACAGCCAGCTCGGAGCGCTGGCCTTAACATTAGTGAGAACGTGTGGTGAAAAATAAAAACGAAATCACAATCTAAATCCTCCAGGAAATAAAGAATCATTTATTATCTCTGTACTGAAACTTTGGAAAGATATTGACCCCAAATTAGTAGAAATCTTTATACGTCGATCCCTCCTCGTTTGGCAGCTGTGTAGAAGAGCCGAGGCTACTGCACAATGTACTGATGAGTTCGGTAAGAAGATACAAGTAAGTTGATCGTTTTCTATTCTAACTATCTGCCGGTTATTAGGTTTCCATTTCTATATTTCGCATTCCTCTCGTGCTCCATTGACCCAAATAATCAACAATATTTACACGGTCCAAACCTTGAATTTCACTGTCTGGCAAGCGAGAGTCAATTTCGTCTTCACAACTTGTTAAAACTACAAAACTACGCCTTATGCTTCCATGACAAATGTCAAAACTTACTTTAAAATATTTCTCTGATTTGTTCACGCAAACGAGAGATATATCAAAAATTGTAAATTGCTAGTTCACGTTATCTCTCTGTTGTGATGAGGTTTACAAACGGTGTCGTTATGAATGGAAAGAAAAACAAGGTCGAAAAGCTGAATGAAACTAATTTACATAACCTTGCTGAAAACTGAATAAAGTCCCTTTCTATTGATACAAATGTCGGCAGAATTGGACACACTATTAAGAAGTAATAATGCAATCAGTTCAATGGTTGGAATGAAGTAAATAAGCAATAATGACTAAGCTCAGAGAAAACAACGTACCATCACGCACGATGCCTAGAAATGCGTGGAGAGTTCAGTTACTAAGAGCAGACACGATGAGATAACTGCCACTGTTCAAACTAAATTGTCTGTATTCTTGATAAGAGATTCTCCTTTCAATTTGCGTAAACGGCAATCATTTTCACAGGTACCAATGCGTGCATTATATCAGCTTAGGAAAAAGACTGGTTTTATCCCTGTGAATAGCAAGGGCGATATCAGTATGGTTTTTGGCTGAAGAATACTTTTGCTTGCCCATTTGATCACAGAAACTGCTGTATTTACTGATGTAGACGTGACTAAATCCACCCCATGGTATTTAGTACACTCCTGCTACCCTCGCTGTCTTTATTTCGACTTACTCGCGCTGTAATCTTGTTTCCTTGGTGTACCTTCTTTAGATATTTGAATGACTTTAGACTTGGTATTTAAAATGAAATGGTATGGGTAGTCCATGTTAAGAATGGTCTCCCTTATGCATGCCATATCTGTCATTCACACACTTTGCTTTGCCATAGACATTGTAAATTTGTACTGCCAATACGAAATACTGTGTATGCTCCGTCACAAAATCTTCACCACGTCTTGTCTGCAATACGACAGCGAGTGCACGTTCATAATCATATCTTTCATATGCATATCAGTACTGAGGAGAACTAATACGTACCTAACCGCAACAAAAACGTCGTCACGTGACATCGAAACGTGATTTGGCAAACAGACTTTCACAAGGTGTGGTAAAAATGAACTAAATGTAACAGCAAAAAAAGCTTCTTATGCATAAATAACAGTACTTATATTCAAAATATAAAATTATTTGCTCAACGGAAATAAGGTTAAGATGTGTTGAACTTCCATCAAATCATGGTGTGAGACTGATTTCAACCATTACCAACCCAACCGATTGAAAGCGAAGACATCCCCTACATTCCATTCTACTATAATATTTCTAAAGTCTGCTCTGCCACCCTTTGGTTAATTGTATGTTTATTATTAATTTAGTCTGAACTGAAAACTTAACCGACCGCCAAAGCATAATTGTGGAATGAGGTAGCTATTATCCACGCTCAATAGGTAGTGTATACTTGTAGCCGAGAACTTACTTGAACTTGGTAGGTGTCTTCGAATTCCATCCCTCTACTGTGACGGAAAACACGATGGGAATCTGCACTTGCTGGTCTGGAAGTAATAAAAGTACAAATATCTGATCTACTGTAGATAAATGTCACTTAGTCAGCGTTAATTGCTAGCATTGTCGGGGGAAAGGAGAGCAACACCAACTTGGAATTGGAGCTGCACCTTATTGCAACAAAAAAAGGAGGCTGGGGTTTGGTGAAAATAGACATCATCTTTTTAAGTGTTTAAGCATCTTACAAATCACAAACGCGTCAAAATGAAAGTAACAAAATGAGTACTTCATGGTCAGTATAAACAAAGCGGCTTCATTATGACAACATACATCAAGTAGGTATCGCATCATAGCAGTTTAATATGTGCGTTTTTCTTTCTGATGTTCGTCCTAAACAATGTTGCAATTTGTATTTTATCACAAATCTATAATGGCCACGTAAGCAAGAATACTGAAAATAGCACAGACCATAATTATATAAAATTGCTTAATTCAACACCATTTCTCCCCTTACCAAAACAGGAGCAAAAAAACCGGGCAAAATTATGCAACACACTCAAAGTAAAAAGAAAACTTCCACTTCCACTCAATTTACACTGTGAGCATGGAAAAGAAATCAGAAACTTTAATAAATACTAAAACCAGTAAGAATATCACCTATCATTATGCAAAGTGCTTATCGTCCCTACGGGAACTTGCTCTACATCTGTTTCTCTTCCGTCTCCCATGAGAAACTCCTTGTTACTTACAACGTCGAGTGACGTATTGCAATCTGTTAATCTCGCTTCAAGTCGTCTCCTCCATTTTAACTTTTCCTCCTCAAATTTCGCTTTTTCCACTTCAGCCGACGCCAATGTACTCTTTACTACTTCTTCTTTATTTCTTAAGGTTGCCTGCAATTCCTCGATTTTTTGGCCGTCGCTTGCAATTTTCTCATGAAGTTTGGGGATAGAGCTTATCACGTTCTCACTATTCTATGTAAGAAAATGAAATATTAGTAAAACACATCATCATCATCACGTTGTGTCGGTATTGGTTCAGTTAACAGCAACCAAAGAACGAAAGCAACGAATAAAAAAATAGAAAGAGTATGGTAAGATCGAGGAACAAAACTGAAGAGTACGGGGAAATGTCTATAGGTTGTAAATGGAATTCCAAAGTAATCAATATTGCATGAAACCAACAAGCTTTCAATAAAAGACTTGCAATTTTCATCTGGGGTACGGCGGAGTGTTATCCTACTGCAATGTAAACAACATACAATGTGTCGTGTTTACATAAATCTCTTACTGACCATTACAGTAACATTTCGGTTTACAAAAATAAAACTACGCCCCAGTACTTTTGAATAAAACCGGTTTCCGGTCGAAAGAAGTTAACTTAAGATAACAAGAGCGGGATTTGAATAAGAGCTGAGGGTGGAAACATTTTCATCGACTATCAAATATGGGTGGGACGACTATTCTTTTTCCATACACCAGAGTAGCTAAAGTTGGATATTCAAAATACGATTTACTTCATGTTCATTCTTTCATGATATCCACCCAGTGCACAATAGCCATAATAGACTACTATAGTTACAAACAAGCAAATGTCAATGCCAGACTTCTTAAAAGCCAATGATGTGAAAAACTCTACGTACCATCTGGTCCACTTGAAGCCTCTTCATCTCGGCTTTACACGCCAGCAATTTTTCTTTGAAAAGCTCATATTTACCTTTCGCTTTGGCTAATTTCAAAGCATACTTGGCTTTATCTGATTTAAGCTTGCTTTCTTTATCCAGTTGCTGGTGAAAAATAACGATGATTTCCATAGAATTACCAATATCACCCGAAAGAAAGCACGGGTAAACTTCCTTTCTAATCTTATATTTGGATATTATCTACCATACTAATTGAAGGCAGAAATTATAGCATATGCACAAATTCAACGTTAACTCATCTCGAGACCAAATATTTGTTTCTCTCGGGTAAGAGGCACCTTTGATGATTCCACCAATTCAGGTATTAGCGATGGAAATACAATTGCCAACCTACACAAGTCTATATTTTACAACTCGTAACGGGCTAGATGTCAAGCTAGTTAAATATTGCTCTGGCAATAATAAAACTGGTCACTCGTACGATTCATTCGCTTCTCAAAATCTTACTACATGTGTTGGCGAGTCTCTTGGACAAAAAAGAGAACCGACAAAACAATCCAAGAGAGAAGTGCGAATTAAAAATTGTTAATGAATGTAACAGAAAACAAACGACTTACACTTTTCACACTTGATAACTCCTGGCTGGCATTTCTCTCCCTTTCTGTAAAATCGGAAATGTCCTTGTCCTGTTGTTCCAGTTTGCCTTTTAGTGCCTACGAAATGGGGACAAGGAAAAAAGCCCGGTTCATATTTGATGGATGCAACAAAATGAAGCAGATAAAACAAATGCATATCTCTTTACCGTTGGACCCACAATACTATCGTGATATGATATTTTGGGACATTTCCTTAGATTTGACGGAAGCTAAAATGAAAGAGTTACTGAAATGCTTTCATTTGAATATTGCAACGGCGTTTCCAAACAAAGAGCTTTAAAGTATCAACCAAAACAATGAATGAAATGAGGCATGCGCATGGAGAGTAGTATTGATGTTTCAAAATGAATCAATTACAGGTCAAGGTTAGAATAACATCTGAAAAGCAGCACAGACAAAGGAGAAATAAAAGCCTTTATGAAACAAATTTCAAAGCTGATACAAACGCAACCAAAGCATGTAAATTGATACATCTGAACACACTAATTACTGGGGTAGAGCATCGAAAGATCAATAACAAATGTTGCACGAATCACGAATTATTCCACTTAATAATACAGATCTTGGGGCTATTTTATAACTATTTTGGGCAAGTCTTTATCAGGTCTCCTTACCTCAGACAATCAGTATGTTGACTGTGTAGCTACTATATGAGCTACATACTTGCATTCCTGTATTAAACAGTAGCAATATGGTATCACTCTATTGAAAAGAAAAATTCTGTGCAATATTTTGGTTGCAGCCACAATTGAAAGGACATCTCCCAATTCAATGGTAAGATTGATGTCAGACTATCACCACTTTCATGCATCTCTGCAAGCCATTGATGCTGTTGACTGCAACTTGAACTCTTGGAAACCGAGGATACCACAGGAGTAGGGTTATAATCAGCAGATAAGATGTCCTTGTGGACGAAAGCGAAAGTGAAACGATTGGGTTGTACACGATTCTTTACTTCCTGGTATATTTTGGAAACCACATAAGGGAGAATAACTAAGATAAATCATAGATAAATAATGGTGTCATTGTACTTAAACCAAGTCTCAAAAGTATCCATATAAGGCCATGACGCATATCACGTATCACATACTTGACTTCTTTTGATTTTTTCTATCTTAATATTTGTTTAAAACAAGAAAGCTCCTGTTTTTTCATGAGATTCGCACAATACTTTAGACTAAATATACAAGGGTCATTCTATGCCGTGTAAATATCTTCGGCGACCAGCATGAATTCCGCTTTCAAATTTAGAGCACTTTGCGAAACTAAATAGTATAGGATAAGGTTTCAATTTCAAAACAATCATGTCTACAATTGTATAGCATCGCACTCGTGATAATGAGTGCCTCCATTTTGTCGAACTGAGCCACTGTTACTATTGCTAATGCTATTTTGTTACCTGTCAGGCAGCCAAGAATACATTACATATTGTTATAAAGTTTCTTAAGGTATTGATGCAATGATATCTGTGCCAGCACATCGCTAGGAGCATTACCGGCTACGGTGACCTTCAGTGGAGGCAACTAAACTGAATAAATTAGTAATTTGACGAGGGTTCGCTCAAGGTTCACTTGGCAACATGATCCTTATGAATCTTCAAACTGTCGCTAAATAACACGTTTGCCTTTAGTCTCTTGCTAGTAACTGATACATTATTAACTATGCACTCAAGCAAGTTCATTACTGTAACTGTTTTAATACATAAAGAGAAATAATGAACATACACAATCTACAGGACGTGTTTGGTAGTTGAATCAAATTGCAAGGAGAGGGATGGATGGGCAAGTTTAGAAGCCCCACAAGTAAAGAAAGATAAAGACGACAAAGATAAAAATTGTGAATTTTGATAAAAAAGCCCACAAACACTAAGTAAATAAATTAAGAGATTCTGTGTACTATGGATAGCTTCTCGACGCATACAGATGCTCTACTGCTAGATTTTACTAAGCACAGAATGACTTTGTGCTTGACGACTGTTTTTCCAACTAACAAAAAAATGAGCTATTGCATCACCCGATTAGCAAGTACCTCATTGCAGTCCTTAAGATCCAACAATTCTTTCTGAAGTTCATTTATTTTTTTGCCTCGCTCGATTGACGACGATCTGTAACAAGAATAAAATAAAAGGTGATCATTAGAAAGCCATAACGTCAATCACAGCTTGCTATTCCCTATTTGAAAAAATCTTCATCAGTACGATAAGAATACAGAAAAGATAAATGAAATTTAAGCTCCGCCTAGCAGAACGGTCATTGAATCTGGAACTGATTCTATTGTAACTTTCAAACTTATTCTCTTCTCCATCCGTAACATTAATTCATTTACGAAGTAATTTATCTATTGCTGTATTTGGTGTAAGCTTTCGTCAATACTGAGGCAACAAAATAACCGAATTTCTAAGATATAACACGATAGTATTAATGGGAAGTCACTTTGATTACAAGTCTTTCACTCATTAAGCAATAATAACCATTGTTACATCACATCAGATGTTCAACGTAACAGGTGCACAATGATCCTTATTTCTAACCATGTAAACATGGAAAGCTCCTAATAGGATATCACCCAAACGAGACAGAGTCGGAGTATCCCACTGTGGCAGCCAGTAGCTTCGAATATTTGTCCCCTAGAGTTTATAAAAGTAGCCAATGGACAGTCACTTCTCTTAAGGTTAAGAATTTGATATCGCGTACAAGCACTGTTTTCCATTTGTACATTGACGCAATCAATTCAAAATTTTCTTACCAGTACAGGGTTGTTTATTAAGTGCTACTTATTAAAAGAAATCAATGCATTGAACGTATTAAAACGAATAGGTAACAAGTGACAAAACGCACGTTCACAATGCACACATGTTTTGTTAAAAAGTCGTATTTGAACCCGGTACCCTCTTTGTATTGTTTCATTCACTGTTAACAAGAATATTTTTTCTTGTCAAGTTCCCCCAGTGGGAAATGGTATATCTACATAAGAACACTTGCAGGGGGCTGTGCTTGTTGTTATGATGCACCTTATTGTTTAAGCTGGCCATGTTTAGTCCTCGGTGTCATTCTAGTAAGTCTTTCAGGGTCCTACCTGCTATCCTCCAGGTCTTTCCGTAACGTGTTTACTTCCATCGCTAACTGGTCCACTTCTTCTTGGCTCTTTTTTAATGCCTTCATCGTCAACTCTAGCTGCACTGTTGAGCTTAAATACTCGGTACTCTGGCAAGCCTTTTCACAAAACGTGACAGGTACATCCTTAGGGTCTGCCTTATGATCAGAGCTTTCCCCTAAACCGGGTAAAAGGAGCATTATGATTAAATTAGATTTGTACTGAAGAGCAAGTTGTAACGTCAACACATAGCGGTCTTACGTCCAGCTCATGGTACTCTGCTAATTAATATCAGATGATTGAATCTATCTGTAGTGCATAACAACATGAGCTAGTCGTCTGTCACACATAGACCTTTATACACACGATTTCATGATCCTGGAATTGCGGTTTTTATTGCACTTATAGCTGAATAAGATCATACCAACTGAACCCATCTTACATGTTAGTTACTGATACTGAAACACATAGTTATATTTCTACTTATTGATTTGTGAGAAAAAGTCTGTCAATCTACGGTTCTGGTGTATGACAAACATTTAGAAAGAAGAGGAAAGCTCCACCTGACGCATGAAATTTACATTCCATGTTGTGATAGACATCAAATCTGTGCGAAGGAATTCCAAAGAGTTATACCAGAGGCTCAGGTGCCATGTATGCTAGTTGGATGACAGTAAGTGGGAAGAAGATAAGAAGTGAATTGGTCCATTATCCATCAAGAATATGACAACGTTCAACAGTAAAGATAAGCGAACATTCGAACAGACGGACACATCAACAGTTGTGTGGTTATTCGCGCATTTTAACTCGTAATTAAAAATGAATTATGTAACTGTTACTACGAGTTATGAGGGCCCACTATTACACTTCTATAAAGTTGTTTACATCATCTTTTAAGCAGAATGACACTGTGCCAATGTGACACTATAGTTTTGATTGATAGAAGGACTATGAAATCCTACTTATCCCTCTCTAACAAGTAAAGACGTGCAATACAGGTTGCGATTTTGAACCCCTTCCCCCTTCGTTATATATTTTGGGCCTTAGAAGCAAAGCTTGTTGAATTTGACTTACTGTCACAGGTTGTGATTTCTCCGCGAGAAAGTGTAATACAGGATAAGAACTTGAAAAGAATGATCAATTATAGATATTGACTGAGAAGAAACAGATTTAGGTATGCCTTCTACCTTTTCTGCACTATTACTAGAGAACATTTGCCAAGTCTGTTGAAGTGGTGAAAAACAGCTCTATCTTCTCAATGTTGACCAAAAGCACTCTCCTACCACTCACAGTCTGTAGCACAGGCTCCAGATGACCCTGAGAAGCGCTCTACAAAAATGCATATCAAAGGTTTTAATTCTCTTCATGTTGACATTATACTTTCACATCCACATGTAGCAGTGGGCCACAATAATGCCAGTAACGGTTTGTTCTTCAAGGCATTCCTAAGTGACATCTTCCCCACAATATATGAAGGGACCAGACACATTCCCTAGCTATTGAAAATGACAATATGTACAATATCATTTGCATACCTATGGAAATTTATAACAAGAACATGGATGCTATTTCCAATCCATGGCAGCTCTTCAGCTGGTGTTTTAACCAGTTCCTTCCTGCATAGACAGAAACATACCCGCGGCACAAAGCAAACTTGCAGAACACCCCTGTTGACATATAAACGTGAAGTTTAATAAGAAGGAATAATCCTCTCTAGAGAACCACAGAACCAAGTCAGCTAAAGATGGGTTAAATCTGCAACAGCAATCAAAACGGACAGGGCCAGCAAATTCCATAAAGCACTGGATAATAAAATACATGAGAAAGATGGTGAACGAAGGAAGATGCACACATTGAGCAGTGATGGTAATAAACAGACATGACAACTGGTAGTATTACAAATCGATAACCACAAAAGAAAAGAAAAGCTTTTAATTCTCTTTTAAACTGGATATTGGTGTAAAGTAGAGGGCAGTTTTCCAAAGTCGACCTGTTGATAGTTTGGTTGTCGATTTTTCTCTGCAAAATTATCTCATTTCTGATAAGATGGATGGGTGATAAAGTAAAACTAGTTCTTCTTCAATGGTAATAGATTTTTACAATGAAAGTCAAAATTCCCATCTGTCTATATCTTTACAATTATCAACCTATATTTACTAGCCACAACAACACAACTTTTCCACTAAACAACATAAAATTCAACCATACAAAACATTGTTGGTGTGATAATTCATTAAAGGCAATTGAGTCTGCTTTCGTTCCATCTCTAGTATTCACTGAATGTTTTGGCATGGGCTTACCCTCAGGGTTTTCTCTGCTTAACTTTGAAACCAATCTTGATTTTTCATCCATATTGTAGTAATTGAGAACTCTGGTTTTAGTAGCGTACTGAAAAAACAAGGAAGAAACTTCACATGTTATAGTGACAATATCACAATTAGATTCTAAAAGAAGCCTTTGAATTCATCTGTATTCATATATATGTATCAGGGCGATCTAAATAACAGGCCTGGACAACTGCCACCGGAGACTACGACTGGGCCTGCCACCAATTAAGGAAAACACCATTTTTTGTACCATAGATTAGCCTTGTGTATTTTGTTTGGTAGTATTTTTATTGTATAGCATATAAGAATTTTACAGGTAAACAAACATTTTCACCGAGAGGTAAACAATTGTAACACGCGGGAATTTTATTTGTAAATAGATTAATTAGTATAAAATGTCCAGGAAGCAGTATGGTAGTTGCCAGAAAGAAGGAACATAGATTCCGAAAGCTCGCCATGAGCAAAAGCCAGTGATTTTACTGTGTATATATATATATGTATTTTTATTGTTTTGTAGTTATTGGGAATTGTAGTATTTAAACAAAAACATTTTTACTGAGTATTTGTATTCTTTTATAAAGGCGTTTTAAGTTGTAAACATTAAGCAGTATAAAATGTCCAGGCAAGGTAGTGGCAGTTGCCAGAAGAAGGAATGAAATGT
>JAAAKL020013540.1:0-12405 GCA_010016065.2 Carybdea cf. marsupialis auct. non (Linnaeus, 1758) | reverse complement strand
CAGTATATATATAAAAACCACGTTAGAAGTGACAGTGAATAAAATACAATTAGGATAAGCAGAAATACATTTTAAAATACAAACTGAAAGAGAAGATCTTGCGAAAAGTACGTTTCCAGAGAATCAGATAATTTACATTGAATCACTTGTTACAAAACACGCTGTACTTTCAAATGGCAGGCATAGTATTAAAAGCATCAAATTGACCTTGTTTCTATAATGGTCCCTTTATAAACCTGTTAACCAAAAATTAATAAACTTTATCATATCAAAATTAAGTATTAAAGAGGAATCAGGCCTATGCCTGGAACATGGGCTAGCTGTCGTCAGTAAAGCAAAAGGCAGTATAGCTGATAAAAAACGCTGTCAGAAAACTCTGCTTAAAAAAGCAAGAGAATTACTAAGGTGACGTCACAAATTTAACATCCGTTTCAGAGGTAACGCTCAATCTACTATGACCATTCTCAATCAAACTTACAACAATTACCATCTACTATGAACAAACAACTCTCTACTCTTAACTTGATCAGGAATCGTGTAAAGGTACTGCATCAATAAACATCCTTCATCATCTTGCAACTTACATAACTCATTAACAAATCTCCATGATACAATTTGGTAGGAATAGTTTTTGAAACTACCAAGATCACCCAATCCATTCCTTACAAGTTTGATCATATGGCGTGTTATGAACGCATGGATTATTGACACCGTGGGATGGACTGATATTAACTTGTTTAATTCACTACAACAAAATAGATACAAAGAAAATGGCTGTTAAGTATATACAAAATTACCATTGAGTCGATAATAGAGAACGGTCTATGGATTTCAGAAAACTTACATCGAATTTGTCCCAAGATGGTATGGCAACGGCATAAGCTTCTGCAGTCCGCTTAACTGACTACTGTAGCTATCTGACCTTCTGGATTGTCTTGACGCTTATTTATATGAAATCAAGTTTCAGATATTTATTTCCTTATATGGAATAAAACCTTACTTAAAACTACTACAAAACAAGATTGCTCCTAATAAGTTCATAACTCAGCCTCGTTCTAGCTTAGGGCTAAATTGGGCTAATAATCGCACTAGACAGTCATCGAAGTTACCATTGCGTGCCCTATTTAGGAATTGTCCGCACATAATACATGGTGACAAAAGTTCTTTGGTGTTCACAGTTCCTCGCGTCTGTATCTTTACCATGGTGAAAGATTAAACCTACGCAAATCCTTTTGGATCTACATATTTGGGCAATCGACTTTCTTAACATGGCGTGTATCCAGGGTGGCAAAATCCGTAATCTTATCAGTAGAGAAGTAGCCTATTTTTCATTTTCTGTAAGACTTTAGGTCAACTAACAAAAATACAAGAGCTACTGATGCCATGTTTTCAGTGCTTTTTGGTATTAGATTATCGTAGTCTGTAAATCCAGCATATTTTACTAGCTTTTGACAGAATAATACTCGCTTTCTGATAGCTGTGGCATCACGAAGAAGTTCACAGCCTGGCATGTCTTTCCTTTCAAACATTTGTTCTCTTACTTCCTCAAGCACACACTTTAAAAATGCAGCATCCGTTAATGGAGGTGGTCCAGTGCCTTATTGATGGCGGGTTCGGCAGATTAAAATAGCCTTCTCAGAAAGCTGTATTATGCTGTATATATGCTTAAGAGGAATAATAGTTCATTGTAAGAGGAAACCTTTTCATTTCCTCAGAATATTTCCTGCCTGTTGGACTCTCTAAGTTGTTTGTATTTCGCTGCTCCGATGTAACACCATAGAATTCATCCTTTAGTATATCTGCAGATGATATTTGCATGGTGTTTTGCTCTGTCATAAGATTAATCAGATCTGTCAGAATTTTCATTTTCTTATCTTTTCCTCTTAGTTTTTGCTGTAATATGTTTATTCTGTGCCTCAAAAGCTTCTTTGTGGGGGATTTTTGGGAACCTTTTACTTCATAGTTGTATTAGCTTCAGCTCATCTCCTCAATTCTCCTTGATTTTGCAGCAATGCCTGGTATACCTTCAATGCATTCCCTGTTTAGCACCATACGACTTGATTTTTTTTTTTCTGCAAGCGTGCAGGAAACAGTTCAATCACTGATAGTACTGCTGTTTTTGAAAGTCTTGGTCTAGGGTTACCTTGAAGAACCTTATCATTTGAGGCTTTATAGTAAAAAATGGATGCGTAGTAGTATTTGCAAGGCTTCCACTTCCATCTTCTTATAGCAGAAACCCATAGTTCACATTGAGCAGGGTTTGCAAGGAACCTGAACAAATAGAAGAGAGCAGTATGCATGCATTTAAAGTAATTTCGTAAACTGGGATAGATGCAACTAGAGCCATTAATGTAAAGAAGGGGTATGAGTGTCGTACTAGTAAATGTGCTCAGCCAAGAAGAAGGTACTGGATGTTGAATTATTTTTTGAAATGTATTCATTCATAGTTTCTTTCATAGTATAAATTTGTCATTAGCAGAATTCAACTGTTAGGCCTATATTTGTTAATTTCATGTGACCTTCCTGAAATTGTTTATGTAGGACCTCACTTGTAGCTGCAACAGTGTCTCAACTTACAGAACTAACGCCCTTCCTATATACAAAATACAAAGCGGTAGGAAATGCACAGCTCTTGAACTTTCCGCCAACTTGCACTTGTTATCGCCTCTTCACTCCCTTGCCTAACTGTCATCGCGACCATTCTATTGAAAGGAACGTATATTAAGTACGAGGTCTTCCATGAAGAATGTTCCTTTTTCCAAGGGCGACGGCGCAGCATTGCGTAACAGGAAGGCACGGCACAAGTTGTGGTTAGCTATCTGCATCGGTCCAGTATATATATTACAAAGAAAAAGGGATCACAGTATCCTGTTGGCAATAACTAGTTTACAACGAAGACGAATTCTACGAACGAATTCCATCTTTACGACCCTGGCGACGGGCCTGCCCTAATTCTATTTATCTCTTTTGTTAAACCATGAACAGAGTACATGATTAACATGCCAAAAAACCAACTCGAATCCAGCGAGGGAAGCAAACGTGTTTTGTTAATCGCTCATGAGGTCATAGCGGTGATACTTGACAGCTTACACAGAAAGAGGAAGGAGACACGCATTGTGTACGTA
This sequence comes from Carybdea cf. marsupialis auct. non (Linnaeus, 1758), assembly GCA_010016065.2. Lineage (NCBI taxonomy): Eukaryota > Metazoa > Cnidaria > Cubozoa > Carybdeida > Carybdeidae > Carybdea > Carybdea cf. marsupialis auct. non (Linnaeus, 1758). The sequence continues at coordinate 9,280 of JAAAKL020013540.1, read as the reverse complement.
GGCCTTTCAAGGTTACCAGAATTTTCTATGTTTACCTATAAAATGACAAAGGCTACTTTGCTTCGTCGCTTCTTTCCCAACATTTGTACACTTGATATTATCCGAAGTGATTTCTGTTTTATCATTGTCAACTTCGTTTTTCCCCTGTCTTCCCCTATTTTTGTCACAAGATAGAACAAGTAATGGTAACTACTTACAAACTACATAAACTCCTGCCTTTTTTACAGTGCAAAAATGATTGTGGCTTCTAGCCTCGTTTCGGATCTATCTCTCCAGTTTTTCTTTATCTCAATGAACCTTATTCCAGGGTCGAGTTTAAATTATTTAGAGTACAATAACGCATTTTCGGAAACTAGTCTCCGATAAACGACAAACTAGCCGAAGATTTGTCAGATTTTTCGCCCAGTACTTGTTGTGTCGAGGAGCGAACGGGAAAATTGAATGGTTCACAGTGGAGAGACCTTACAAACTTCACGAAAACGAAATGAAACTTTCTAGAAACTCAAAAGGCGATCAACTTTTGTTATCTTCAAAAGAAGACATCATGAAATCCTTTGAAGACTTTTAAATAGAGACAAAAAGTGGTTGGCGTTGCTATGGCACAAGTGCTTTCTTTGGTATGAACAGATATTCACAATGCATCCTAGACACTAGTAGATGAATGTCTCTGAGACCGTTCTATTTATTTTAATTCACGTAGAGATTTCTTCGTCCTTAACCAACGATTAACACCAAAAGTCCAAGGTATGAATCTTGAACTTCGAGACTGATTGCAGGGCTGTAATTTCATGTGTGTATTTTGAGAGGCATGGGTGTTTATGTGTTGGCAGCATTATTGGTTTAAATGTTTTGTGTTGTAAGACACGGTAAGCTTCTGTCAGAAGGATTCTGTACCCTCCCAGCAGTATGTTAGACGAGTATGAGGGGGGGGGGGGGGGGGGGGGGCATGAGTTTGGGTGAGAAATTGGACTTGTTGTTACACATGCAACATTGCAATTTAGGTAAGTGCAACATTGCTGCCACGTTTTCAATTTTTCCTGCTTATGAAAATGAAATGTGAATTGTGAATAAATTTGAAAATGAAAGTGCAATCAGAAAATTTTGCCATGAACACGGTTTTTTTCTTCTCAAACTGCCTTAGCTGCTATTGGACTTACAAAAAAATTTTTACATCACAAAAATCCACTTCATTTGCATTGAGCCCTTGGTGCCTTCTTTCATATTATGCCCAAGTGTATACCTTTCTCTAGATTTTTTTTGGAATTGGAGCATGAACATTTATGCATCACATGAATAAATGTGTAGATCTTATGGCTCTCTTTAGAAGTAATTCTTTGATTTTCAACCATGTCTTCCCTTCTACATTTGTTGTAGGTAAACCCCTTGGGGAAGGCATGATGGCACATATCAGTACTTTAAAAGTTCGATGGAGCCATTGCAAAGCATCAGGCCTGTCGATTTCACTTGATTGAGTGTCTTTCATACTGTTGGGTTCAACATATTATCAGTGTCACCAGGGTAAAGACTTTGACATAAAAGTAAAAGAGAAGCCCCATCAAATCTTGAATGAGAGAGAGGTAAACTATAGATTTAAGTCCTCAAGAAACGGTTTCAAGTATGCACTCCCTTATCAAAAGTATTAGAACGTCAACAAAAGAAATGACATCATCTTAAATCACTGCTAAATATAAGCAACAGATTCCAATGAATTTTGTGCGAGTAGAAAATTCCTAAAATTTGCTCAAATTTATAAACAAACAACTTGGGTTTTCTCTCTCTGGTTTTTGCAGCAGAAACAATTTTAGCAGAAAAAAGAGCAAAATTTACAGCATTTTATATACTATCCCTCAATCAGGCATTTGCAGCATCTTTGATTGTACCATGAAATAAGACGAAGAAAACAAATACTTCAACTACCACAAAGGCACAATTCAGTTGCTTTTAACGAGTTTTCTTTCATCATAATGTCAACTGTAGATCTACAATGCTACATAGTACGTTAGACTGTTTACAACTTTTCCACGATTGTGTTCGTAGTCCTCTTAACGGGTCACGCACCTGCAGAAAATTTTAAAGCACTAGAAGAAAAGAAAAAATATCGGTGAGTCAATGTCTGCTTGAAAACGCTGAATGGCTCTTTGGCTAAATTAGAGGATAAAACTTTATTCAAGGTTTTTATAATTGGCTTCAAAGATTGCCTTTCCCCTAAACTATCTAATCGACATGGCTCTATCTTTCATCGATTTATCTGATTCACAGGTTTTAGAACAGGCCTTATCTATGGATGTTAATGACGGTAATTAAGTTCTTGTAATAACTTCAATGGTAGTGCTAGCTAAATTAATAATGGTATTGTTAGACATAATTCCTGGTTCCCTCTTGCCCTAAATCCATGGCTTACATTGTTGTCCATGTATAAATATCTACATATGTGTACATATCCGAAGGAAGGATAAGTAGGTAAGTGCAGACAGTTTTCAGGATAACTGAGGGACGTGTATTCAAAACATTAAAGCATCATCCTTTAAAAGACATTTCAATAAAAAGGACTTTGTAACACACAACTAGTTTATACTAAAGGAACTTAATTAAACACTATTGTTACTGGCGTTGACGAGAGAATGTTTTCATTTTTGTTAAAAGAAGTTGGATTTGAGATAGTCCTGAGAGAGCTTCTACTCCAACAGTGTTCTATGTCAAGGCCAAAAATACTTTCCCATACAAAACAAATATCCTTCCCCACTTTTTCTTTTAAGAAAGCGAAGCATCAAAATTCATTGGTTGATGAGGTTTCTCGCTATCTCAATTTCACCCTTTGGGTTTCACATACTGCCAGTTTCGTCCACCAGTACAATATAAAATTACAGAGAATAAAAAAGTTTGTTTATGATGGAGAATATTAAAATTGCACTATGAAGTAAAGCTATTGCTACACTTAATATCCTTTTTCTCTTACACCCCTCGGAGTACAAAATCATCAGAATGAAACAAAGGAAGGGAAGGAATGTCAGTTATAACCCACCGAGTTTTCAAAATAGCCATTCACAACTTATATTGCCATATTGTTGCTATTTTGGACTATCAGTCTCAGTAGAACTAAGCAACTAAACCGGCAGTCTCAAGGAAGAAGACAAATTCTTACTGTATTCTGTTTTCAGTTTTCTTGTGAACTGATTCCAGAACGGCCAAGGAAAAGGCAGACGCAGCCCTACCTATCATACTAAAGCCGCCATCTCTATTCATTTTGGCATAGTCAGGTTTTATGAACAAGTGCTACTCTATGGCAGAGTCATATTCCTGAGCAGTGCTTTTGGCCTTTGAAACCGCAGTGACTGTTTCCGTGCAAGGGGTGATGCTTGGAGAATATAGAAAGGAAGATGCTGCTTAATTTGGCCAATTAACTTCAAAATTATGATAGTCTAGGGAATGTTATCGTGTTTTTTAAATTACCATTAATTGTAGTCTTTTATTTCTGATGCACATGTTGCAACACGTCACCTGTATCCTTTTTCTGCATAAATGTCTATAAATACGTGTGTTACTGTACAGCAATTGATAATGGATTATGCTTAATCTGAAACAAGTTTTCCATGTTAATTAATGAGATTCCTTATAAATCTATAGTATTCAGATGAAATTTGTGCATTATTGTTTTACTTTCGGCATATCTGTATGCAGTAGTACACTGTTAATGCAAGTAAAATATCTACGAAAGTTCAAAGAAAGTAAACGCAAAAAATTAAATGTATAAATATGTTCCTTTAGTTGAGTATTCTATGTCGTGGCAGTCTCTCGATTTCTCTTAAAGAAATTGATTAGACTGAAACTAGTTCAAAGCCTATATTGTAAAATGTCTGTACACAAAATCATTTATCAAGGGTTAGTACGTAGTACATACATTTATGTGACACCTATACCCTCTCATTTTACATCAATTATCGCAGAAATAGAAACCTTACTACACGTCATCTGAACAATATTATAGGAAATTATACTTCCTCTAAACATCTCCGTATGTGAATGTATCTCTATTTCTAAAAGTGTATTTCAAATATCTGTTTTTATTCTATTAATTGTTGGTCTTGCATTTACAGAAGCTAGCGTAGCATTCACTCTTTTCTAAAAAATTATGGTTAAAATGATAGTATTTTTCTTCCCGAATATATTTTGGGGTTTTTTCTTGAAGTAAGGACAATAATAATTGTAATAATTGCATTCAGAAAGTTAAAAACTACAGTAGACTCTACTGTATGGTGAGTGCATTCATAATACATCCTCCGAGCAAGATATGACGCCAATGAGCCTTCCAAGATATGTCGTTCATTTGGAGTATTCCCATCTAACAAGAACAGACTGTTCAAAATATAGATCTAGTATTTGCTTTGTGATTACTATTGAATGCATGAAACGTGAAATATCTGATCATATAATGCCTCTGTGCATTGATAGCAAGTTAGAGGAGTTGACAACCGTTGTGTCTGACTTTGTTATCTTTAAGGCCCATCCATAGGCTTTTATATTGTCTTGCTGGAAGAAATTATCTGGAAACGTTCTCTGAGTTCTGGCTCACCAATCAGGTTGTAAAAATCAATCCTTGTGACACATCCAGGAGAGAATTAAACTAATGACAGGTTTTAAAGGGGGATGTTTCATTAAAAGAGAGCACTCACTCAAAACATATACATTTAAACATTTAAACGTCTATTGATAAAGGTGTTTCTAACATACAGAAAATTAGTACTTCTTGCAGTACCTTGATAGAAAAAAGGCAGATGTAGTGTGCCATGCAAGGACTCCAAAAATTATCTGGAAGAATGTACTTACGAACTTTGTTCCCATGGGTATAGTGGGCTTGCTTTTTGTTGATGTGCCCCAGAAAGGTTTTCCTGAATATGAAGTTGGCGTATTTGGTTTATGAGATGGCCCTCGAGTTGTCGTTGTTACCGGCAGGTCACCTCTAAAGTTCACAATGCATTTTCCAAGTTCCAAGGCGCAGCTCTCATAACAAGAAAGAACAAACATAAAGCTGTCAAAACCTGTTTGTTTACATCACTACCTATTTTTTAAATCTTGTGTGCGAATGAAGGAATGCTGGTGCATTTTAACCTGAAGGAAATGTTTCTGTGCTAATAGATTAGTGCACGGAGTAGTTTACAGGGTACCCTGCTTTAATGTTAAAGCAAAAGCTAATACAAATGAAAAAGCTAATGAAGAATACAATTAAATCTTAAAAATATACGAAGAATGAAAAAAGGAGGAAAGCAGTAAATCAATTCATTGACGTAGCATGATTTTCATATCATTTATCAAGGAATGCAACAATTGTAGATGTCCGTAAAGGAATCGATAACTGTAGATAATCGTGCAAAACAAGTAAAAAGAGAGTAATTAAAATAATTTTTTATTTTCAGGTTGACGAAATCTTACCAGTTGATAAAGATGCCTTATAGCATAATGAAATCAGATACAGAATAAGAAGACAAAAATGCGCAAAGTAGGGCTTTGGTAGAAAACAATATGCTGTTTGATGTCCTTGAACTAATATTTAAAAATTGTCCTCATCAAGGAGTTATCGGTTTCTCTCTATTGAACATACAGCACTGTCCAGTAGTATCCCTAGGAACGTTGTTACGATGCCGATACGATATTTATGACGCTACCAGTATAAAGGAAATATCATTTTATATTTACTCTTTCTAGTCTATAACTGACATTCAAATTATATAATTTCCAAATGTGGAAAAGGCAGAGGCAATAGAAATCTAGTGTGAATTATCATCAAAGAGTATTCTAGGTGATGACATAGAGTTCTAGTTAACATTGAAACAGACACGATGGCGATAGATGTAATAATGGTCAAAGAGGTGTTAACGATATCCCGTTTGGGCTGAGCTCTCTCCTATGTATCTTTGCAATGGTGCGTCCCGCCGTAATGATCCTTGATGTACTTTTAGTTTCATCCTTTACTGGTAAAGTTGTGGAAAAAAGTCTGCATATGAAAGTGGGCCTGTAGTCAAGCGGAGCAGGCGGCTCAACCCTCCCTGTGGAAAATATGCCCCCTTTAACAGAAAAAAGGTCTCCAAAAATGAAATAATATTAGACAACTTTTGTGTATTGTTGACCCCTATCAACTAAGGAAGGTGGACGTCAAGAATTGCTGACGTCATAAATATATGACAGGAGATTTATATTTTGTTACGTTTTCGCAGATTTATTTTACGATTACTTACGTCTTTATGTAGGATCCCTGACATAGATTCAGCCACGTGCCTGTTTCAGAGCAGTAGATCATCGCACATGAGCTCTTGCCTACCAACACGTGGTTAACACGTGATTTAGGCTAAATTTTGTTTTCTTCTAAATTTTGCCTTCAAATTTTTTTTTTCTTGCAGTGAATGTTAGAAACTCAATTCGGTGTTTATGACTTACATGATAAAGGAAGGGACAAAGCACTACTTGGCTTAAACTTAAGTAAGCCTTTGTGCAATTTGACTCAGAAATTGGGCATTTATAGTTTTGAGGGCTTTTCAATCATACTAGAACATTCGAAACGCCAGATTTGACTAGATGCGCTAAAAATGAAACATCAAAATACCACTCTTAGACGACATACAGAATAAAAGTAAAAGTTAGAAAGTTTTAAACCATTAACACCTATCAACAAAAATTAACTAATGGGCTCCAGAGCACCCATATCGAGTAGAATAGGGTCAATTTCACGCCCATAAAAGACATAGATACATACATTGGAGACTCGTGGAATACAAATAAATTTCTTATGGTATCACTACCTGATCAATCATGTTTTTAACCAATATCATTAACGGAGATTGTAGAGCTGAAGATCAAATCAAAGATTGTTCCCTAATGTGCTTCATTAATAGCACAAGTGATTTCTAAAGCTGCAGCTGAGCCATCATCTGGTATAGAAACAATCTAGCATCCAATATTGTTATAATTCTAAATCAATAAAACTTAAACAACAATTCTGAAACTTGAGAGTAGCCATTTAAGATCAAACAGCAATCTGACGTGCATTGATATCATGTAAAGTTATTACTCCTTGGTCTATCTAAAATTGACAGGAAAGCACAATAATATTTAAATTACTATTTATAGTAAACAAAATTCATGTCTACATTGTTTGAACTTTTAAAGGATATACATTATTAAGAATTCTTACCTCGAGCCTGTTAAGTCTTGTTGAGTTATTGGCATCCCAATCTATTGCCTCAAGTTCTTTCTTGATATCTTGATCATCATGATCATCATTGACTGTTACCATTCTAACAGTGTCATCGTCCTCTGCATACCAGATACATTAGATTAAAAGATCAGAAGAGTTTGTATTAAGTACTCTCAGGTTCTGAATAAATGGGGGGGATAGAATAATAAGGGGGTAACTTTAGCAAATACCAATATTAAAGGGGTTGGAATAATAGTGGGGTTGGAACAATAAGGGAGTTGGAAATAACAGTATATACAAATTAAAAGCTATTGAATTTCAAATATCAAAAACATGTTGTTGCTTAGTCAATTGTTTATACCACTATATCGTACACTTTGACCTTTTCAGTATGAAAATAAAAAATCAGTTTGAACGCATTTCAAACTTTTATGCGACGAACAAGTTTATACTCAACTACACTTTTGCGTGCTGCACATGAACGTAAACTTTCGCTGATAGTACTTAGTTTTCAATCAGTCAAGATGGTGGTTTTCAGAGTTAACGCAAGGTATGTGAATTTCTTATAATGTAAAATTGAAACTTTTTATCTTAAAACCAAGTGTCAAAACGCAAAGTCATTCAAGAAACATAGTCGAAACTTTCCCTAAATCAGTAAAGGGGGAGGGGGGCTGGAATAAGAATTTCATATGTGGAAAATTTTCAAAAAATTAACTTGAGAGCATGTAATAATATGTAGTAATAGGACAAGAAGGTACAATCTGATTAAAAACAATCTATCGAGGCAGAAAATTTTGATATGAATATGACAATGATTTGCTGTGCATATTTTGTGCCTTAAATTATTAGGCAACTAAATACTGTAGTGAGGCTTTGATCTTTATGCGTGATTTGCAGTGTCATCAAATCAATGTGTTCTGTATTCCTCAGCAAATTCAATTGCTTTACAAACACTTCTTTCGTGACCTGTCTCTTGTAAATAATGACATAGAAATTCCTTTCTTTCTATTTACGTGTTGATGATAAATTGTGTCGTTGCTTCTGTTAATATTAGGTTCAAATAACTACAAAAAAGGATATTTTATGAGTATACCTGAATAATTAAGCATAAATTGTTGATGAATATCTTACTATCTACCTAGATATTCAATACTAAAACCTAGTCGCCTAGTAAGACAACGAAGAATGCAAAGTCAAAACGTCTCATGAAACACAAAGTTTTCATAAAAGAATTTTTAATCGATTTCCTTCGTGCAGAAATATTATATGGATTTAAAGATCATAACTTGAACATGATAAACATTTCATTCTGAAATTAAATGACCTTTTACATGGAATATGCATAATATTTAACAGGCCCTCTTTTTGGCGGTGGAAAAATTATTGTAAGATAAACTTACAAAGGTTTAATATTACCTGATTATCTTATTGGATCCGTTTCTTTGGTAGTAAAAACCCATCGGAACTAAGCTGCCTAAACAAGCACTGTAAAACTCATTGCCGTTTCTAAGCCTTTGGATCAATTTGAAACTCAGATATGAGTGTGCGAAGATATTATTCCCAGCAGTTCAATACTCCCCTGTGTGTCTACACATGATACAGTACCGCAGTAGTAACCAGTAATTTCAGGCGTATTTACTTCTTGGAGTAAGAAGGGAGGGATGTAAGAGATACTTGAACTTTTTAAAATAATTATTATTGTCATGGTTGCCTGGCACTCAGTGGGGATAACCATATTGAAAGCTTTCTTAACAAGCACTCAATGAATAGTTCTGGGTTAACGATGAGAATGAAATGAAATAATCTTTAAAAGACTGGTATTCTAAATCGGAGCTATACTGAATTAATATCAAGTTCCTTGACTGAATAATCAAACATAAATTGAGGATGTATATCTTACTATCTACCTGGATACTCAATGCTAGGACCTAGTCACCTAGTAATACCACAAAGAATGCAGGGTTAAAACGTTTCATGAAGCACAAAGTTATCATAAAAGAAGTTTTGATCGATTTCGTTCTCGCGGATGATACATATAGGAACTATAATATGGATTTAGAGATCTTAACTTGAACATGATAAACATTTCATTCT
>JAAAKL020013539.1:0-12406 GCA_010016065.2 Carybdea cf. marsupialis auct. non (Linnaeus, 1758) | reverse complement strand
AGCAGTGTTTTTTCTTTTTGTTTCGGCTTTTGGTTTAATACTACATATTACAATCATGAAGCGGCAATGCAACAGCTTCAAAAAGACAATGTACTTGAAATGTACTGGTTGGAATTGTTTCCCAAATTTAATAGCCAAGGGGCTAGAATACGAATGTCCTGAGTGGACAGTTTTCGAAAAAATTAATGAGTGGGGGGACGTCTATGAGAGACCAGAGAGTATTGGCAAAAGTATCCATTATTCTAAGTATCTGGTGCGTTAGCTTAAGATATCATTGTTTACTGAATCCGTGTTACGGGACATGAAGTGCCACTTGTACACAAATGGTTGCGAACTGTTGCTTTGAATAGAACTTTGGATCGTTGCTATTTTTCATGTGGTTATGAAAACGTGAACTCGATTCCTAAATATTCACACAATGTTCCTTAAGTGCTTCTCAGGAATGCTGATGTTTTACATTTCATTGAAATGTCTTTGCTGTGTAGCCATTGTTTTCCGCTACAATTATTTTTACTAACAGAGCAGAAAGCTATGCTGGCTCCATAATAAATACAATGGATGTAAGGGCAAAAAACATTGCTACTCATGAGCAGTCAAAAGAAAATTATGAGGTTGTTAGAGAGTTGTGAAAGAAATATTTGGATAAATTGAGTTGTGACTGAAGACATCTCATCCCTCCAACTCACCCTCCATCTCACTCATTAATCTCACTTCTCCATTTCATCTATCAATTACACTCCTCCTCCTCCTCATTTCTTTACTTTACTCCGTTATTTCATCCTTTCACATCTCCCCTTTATCTCACACTATCATCTCACTGCTCCATCTCACTGCTTCATCTCACTGCTCCATCTCACTGTTCCATCTCACTACTCCATCTCACTGCTCCATCTCACTGTTCCACTTCGCCCCTACATCTCATTTCTTATTTGTATTCCTGTTTTCCTTCTTTATCTCATTTCTCCGTATTACATTTCCATCCCAGCTTTCCATCTCACCCCTCCAGCTCACTCCTTCATCTCATCCCTCCATCTCATCCCTCCATCGTATCTATCCATCTTATCCCTGCATTTTATTCCTCAACCCATGCTTCCATCTCATGTCTCTATCTCATCCCTTCATCTCATCCCTCCATCGCATACATTCATCTTACCCCTCCATTTCATTTCCTAACTCATGCTTCCACTTCATGTCTCTATCCCATGCCTCCATCTTATCCCTCCATCTCATCATCCCTCCATCTCGTTCCTCCATGCCAAACTTCCTTCTTAACTCTGGATCCTACTTCTTAATCTCAATTCTCCATTTCATCTCTACACCTTATCCATCCTTCTCATTCCTAAATCTCACCTCTCCACCTTACTCCTACATCTTATCCTTCCATCTCATCCCACCATCTCATCCTTCTATATCATACTTCCATCTCAACTTTTGATTTCACCTGTCATTCCTCCACCTCATCCCTCCATCTCAACCCTTCACCTCATTACTCCATCTCGATGCTTATATCTTATACCTCCGTCTCGCCTTTCCCTTTCATACCATCATCTCATCCCTCCAACTTATATCTCCATCTCATCCCTCCATCTCATCCCTCCATCTCATCCCTCCATCTCATCCCACCATCTCTTCCCTCCATCTCATCCCTTCACCTCATTACTCCATCTCATGCTTCCATCTAATCCCACCACCTCATGCTTCCATCTCATACCTCCGTCTCACCTTTCCCTTTCGTACCATTATCTCATCCATCCTACTTATATCTCCATCTCATCCCACCATCTCATCCCACCATCTCATCCCTTCGTCTCATCCCTTCACCTCATTACTCCATCTCATGCTTCCATCTCATCCCACCATCTCATCCCACCATCTCATGCTTCCATCTCATACCTCCGTCTCACCTTTCCCTTTCGTACCATGATCTCATCCCTACAACTTATATCTCTATCTCATTTCTCCATTTTATCTCTCAATCTCACTCACTTTGTTTATGAAACTTGAGTTAGAATAGTACAGGCAGTAGCAACAGATCAGCTTTAAGCACAAGGTAAACGAAAGTCGAAGTAAGAAGTAAACAATAATAAGAGAGACGAAAAAGAAGTACCTGAAATGGTTCCATTGTTGAAGAGGAGGAAAGATGAGAATTGCTACCGTAAGAAGTCTAAAACAGGAAAAGGAACAGTCTTAGAGAAAGAGAACGAGTTATACCACAGTATGCTAGAAAGAAGTAATCAAATACTTTTTTATATAAAGAAATGATCGGGAAGTAGTCTAAGTCTTAATTGGAAGTCAACAGACACGTGACGTGACGTCAACAGCCATGCTTTTTAAGTCAGTTTAACCTGAGGAGTTAGTAGAATTGTGGATTTGAAGAAAGGAGTATAGAGTGTGGAAGACTTTGCTAGAAGTCGAATTGTTATATCTTTCTTACTTATTAGTGTTAATAAAATATTCGATCAGAGGAAACTCCGTTTATTTGTTGAGTTTAGTTAGCGGCAGTTTCAACTTATAAATCAAGAAACTTAGAAGTGAAATAGAAGAGGAGATGTTAGAGTAGCTTGTTTTAAATTAGATATAGAGCAATATCAGTACAATAAAATGATACGTAAAGGTTACTGATACTGAAAGTGAACAATAGATGTTGCTCATCTATGTGTGGCACAGTTCAGGATCCATACATAATTTAAAATGGTGAGAGGAAGATATAGTTTACGGAGAGAAGGGTAGGTACTAGTTAAATGATTTTCTGGGAGTCCTTTGGTGACTTTTGTTCAAGTAGTATATATTAAAGGATTTTCTGGGAGTCCTTTAGTGACTTTCGTTCAAGTAGTATATATTAAAGGATTTTCTGGGAGTCCTTTAGTGACTTTCGTTGAAGTAGTTATCAGGAACTGTCCAAACTAATTTTCAACAGAGATATATGACAGTATTTGTATCCGAAGGCAAGAGATATTGAGACATTTTCTGTATGGAACAGGAACGATTAAAGAAGAAGTAGTCGCCACTACTCGTAAGAGGCAGTGTAGGCTATTCATGAACAGAAAAACATTTGTGAAGGTATTGCTTGGAGCGCTGTCTGCCCTGATCATGACAGAGTGGTCTCAAACTGGAATAAACGTTCATTGTGTGTATATGTTCATATAGGGTTTTTTGCATCGAACTCACGTCACAATTTTACAGCTTGGTAGATAACGGCGATGTTAGGTCACCTTCGTGTACATTGCATTGGGTCGGAGAACCTCTCAACCTCGTTACCTATGGATTATGAGTTATAAGCTATAATCACTCAGCCCCCTATGATTTAAGTAGACAATAAGAGACTAGCAAAAAAACGACCTATACACTTTACTCAGTTCCTTCACTTTGTTTTTCCAATTCAACCAGAAGCTGGCACTCTACAAGACAATATATTATCTGATCATTGTAAAGTGTTTGCAACTACCTTGGAGGTTACATGGTGCTCTACGAGGTCAATGATGCACTCTAGTAAAGTAGCCACCCATTGCCAACATTTTTACCTCTTCCAAATTTATCTCTTTGTATCCCTGTTATCAACCAGCTTCAAAACACAATTGGATGAATCAAAGGATTGTTCAGGGTGTAACAACAGTAATAGTGGTTCTAATGTGTATATGATGTATGGAAATACAAATTCTAAAATTTTTACCCCCTGAGAAGTATAAGAACCCTTACTGAAACGTATATGCCGTTTAGCAAAATTGGGAGGCAAGAGCTGAAAGTGCTTCACCGGACCCTAGTGATAGCGACAGTCTAGAAATTTTGTAGTCTGCCTCTCTACACTTTGAAATAGGGATGCATAGCAGGAGGTCCATAGGCCATAATGCGGCCCCGGAAACTTGTCAGAGTGGCCTGCCATGGTCTTTTTACTAGGCTTGCTTATTATACGTTGTCTTAGAATGTTGTATGTTTCAAAAATGACCGGGGTTACTTCATCAATAAAGTTATAAGTGACAAGCTTCCAAAAATTTGTTGGTTACACCTGTTCTGAATGAAGGTAGGAAACGGCACTTACTCTGCTCGTAAATACAACAGAGGGAACAAAAACAAGACGATTTGATATCTCTCCATTATAAGTAGCATTATTTAGAATGCCAGACCCTTATGCAATAAGTAGCAATATGTTTACATATAGCTTCTACAGATGTCGATGATTATCACAATAGAAACTTGAGATCTACTAACTATGCTACATATCTAACATTACTTCTTTATTGTACAATGAGAAATGATTTAGTTACAACTGCAGACTGTACTATCATGCAGTAGCTGAGTATAGACCATTTGCTACACGATTAAGAAAGCATGTGGAAGACTACTAGATATATAAAAAACCGTTTGAACAAGCATAACCAATCAAAAACAGGAATCTGTTTTCTTTTAAATTAAATTCTACTTCTCATTATAGGTATTCTATATTAGATATAAAACATTACATATCAAGATAGCATATCTCATGTAAGCATTCTTTAGCAAGCTAAACATTCTATCCTATCATATTCCCTGTAAAATCGTACCTTATTGCCCTAACATATATATGTTAGTTCTACAAATAACTTTCTTGATAAAGGTTATTGCTTCAGCAAACGTGTTCTGTTTTCTTGACAAAAAATAACAAGAGAAAAAGAAACAGGGGTTATCTAGGGGAACGTTGGTAGGGTTGGTCCTCATTGAGTGAAGATACAGTCCACACCCAATTTACAATGAGTGCAATCGGGGGAGGTTTTAGTAGTCGGGAATGTCATTGAATTCTCGGATAATATGTAACGTAGGAATGTAACACTTATGTTTCGGTATGTTACTTTATTCTACTTTGTGTTATCTTTTATCATTTATTTTTCATTGCACAATTACGTTATGTTGCCTAAATTTATGTTATTTACCTTGCGTTATGATTAATAATGTTACATTGTTTACGATACGCAACGTTGATTTACAACATAAAACCAGGAATCAACCTGCTTCGTTATATTGCATTGTTACCGTTTGTTACGCTATATTGCGTTATGTTACGTTATGTTATGTTACATTATTAGGTTATGTTCCATTATATTACATATTGTAGTCTTACGTTATGTCACGTTATATTATGTATTTGTAGTTATGTATTACTTAACTACTTAAAGTACATTTCAAGCTATCGCAACTTGGTACAAGTTTTGTTTTTCGTATGGTATTTTCTTTGTTATGGTATATTAGCGTGGTAAAGAGGAGTGATTGCCATTCTTTGAATCTCCGGGATGAAGTCCACAAACGGGAGTGGCAGTCGCCGTTCCATTTAGTAGTATGTTGTTACATCGTCAAGGAGATGACAGTTTGTAGGTTCAGTATCTGTTGATGACGCCGTACAGTCTTTGAAAAGGTTTACGTGTTAACGTTGTCAAATAGTCATGAAAATTTCTGGGTTTATCCATACATCAATAAATTAAGTGGAAGGGGGAGGATAGGAGATGTACCATTAATCTCGTCCCTATTAGTCAATGTAAATACGGACTCAGTTTCGTCTGTCAAGTCTCAAAGACCTGTTGCAATTTGGTATGTCAAAGTTAGCATCCTTCGAACACTTGAAATTGATGGAGATATTGTACTTAATGTACATGAAGATAGCATGCAGCTCTGGAGCTTAAGAATTACAGGTATCCTGATAATGACCTAAAAGAGATGTTCATAGAGTTACTACTCTGTCTTCCACGCATGCTATGTAACATTGATAATAATACTCCTTTGTTAAATTAATGACCTACTTATGAAAGCCTCTCCACTTACTTCGGACAACGAAGTAATTTTTATTATAGAAAATGCATCATTATGTGATTCAGTTTCAATTTACCCATGTCTATTTTCCTTACTTGCAATTAACTGCTGGTCTTCTATTAGTCTTATAGGAGCGAGGAACCATTAGCAATTAACTTGATTCCTTCGAAGGACAATAATGAAAGACTGGCAGTAAAAAGTTATAAGAGCAGAGCTTCTATTATTCAGAAAACTGAAGTCTACGTCAGATGTAAAACGAGCCTTGCAAGAGCAATTCGCTTCAGATAGTCTTAAGTGCTTCATTCTTAGTATACCAGGGTACAGGGTCAGGGTTCTAAAATTGGGCTACTTTTCATCTAGGATTAGGGTTAGCGTTTTAAAATTGGGCTACTTTTCATTGAGGGTTAGGGTTAGCGTTCTAAAGTTGGGCTACTTTTCATCTTTTGCTTCTAATGCAGAACAACCCCATCTCCTCAACACTCTACTGTAACAATGTGCACCTTCTTCAGTTTCATTATGACGTAAACAAATCGGTGGCACCAGTTGTTAGAAGTGGAATCTGGCCTTGGACAAATCGATCTTATAATCGCTAGTATATTCCGCCCATCAAACGCCTGAAAACACAAACTTGTGTTCAACTACAGTCAATGACTACTTCAAATGGGCTTTAGTTCCTACGAAAGGACATTTAATCAAAACTATTGATTAAATTTTGTGCTTTTCTTGGGCGCTTGTAAGAACATTTCCCTGGAAATAGAAGATTTCATCAATTCTGCAATTAAAATAGCAGAGAGTACAAAGAAAGGGGAAAACATTGGGATTCTTAAAATCACGACATCACATTTACATGCTCTACGTAGTTTGTTTTTCTGCGCTTGCGTGTATTTGTACATTGAAAATAAAACCAATGACAACAGATTCGAGATGTTGGACAATCTATGACAAGAGTGGGATTTTGATATACTATCGTATTGTTAATTAGTTTATCATTCTTAGATTTATTTACATGTTTAAAGTCAGTAGTAACATATCAATGTAGTAGTAGAAATAAGAGACATATCACACAAAGGGGTTGTTCACAATTCTATGAGCTCTGCTTTCATTTTCGACCCTGTTTTGAAGATTTGTACGTTAAGGAAGACAGCCTGCATATACTACCTATTTCCTGCTATTTGTGAATTCTACGTCTGTCCAGAACCTGACAAAGTCGAAAGTTAATTGCAGCCCTGTTTTTCTATTTAGTGCATGACAGTCGAACGATTTTACGAATTCTCCATTTACAGCAAAAAATTTTCAAATTTCTGATAGTTTTAAAGCACTGAATGGAGGAAATCAATGACAACATTTTAAAACATTAAAACTTTTAAACATGCGATTCTGTCCTTGTTTTAGGGCAGTCAGATTGAAGACATGATGAAAGATCAAATCGATATTTTGATTTGGAAAAGAAATTCATTAGCTTATTTCAAACTCTGGTATCCCGTGATAAATTGAAAAGACTACCCTTTGATGCAAAATCCGACAGCTTGTCTAGAAAAAACCCCTCTTTTTTACAGAACTTAAAAATTAATAGTTTTACTTTGATCTATAAAATTTTAGAAGCTTGTATGAATGCTATCACGCAAAGTTTATAATCCTTGAAGTAAGCATATCTAAGTCTTTTCTGGTCTTTCCTGCTTAATTTTGTTTGAAAAAGGCATCAATTGGCCAACATGTGAATAAGTGCTGAAGTGTAGACTTTTCTGTTTTTCTATTGGTTGCTTTTTGTCATGTGACCAGTTACGTTTACTTTCTAGCTTTTGTGCAAGAATAGCAGAAGAATAAAAGGTTAAGCCAGATGTTTTTGAAATGAACGATGATATTTCCGTGATTGGGTAAGAACCGTTTTTTGAAACGTTTTGCTTTTGGTAGAAAGCCAAGGATCCTTTGAGTAAAATTTATTCAAAGAGATATTTGGATAAAGTAACATTCCGATAAGTATTGTTTACAAAATCTCTCTTAGGCGAAGAGTCTCATTGGACACCATAGCAATTGCATGGGATAAAAAAGGGTATTAATTAATAGTTGCGTTGTTATTCAGATATTAGAAAGATCATTCCAAATTAGAAGATTGTTCCTTGCACCAAATTCCAAAAGTTTAAAGAAAGGCTGAAGAAGGGTGTGTTATGAAGGGCTTTTAATTTTACACTAATTGACAGAAATGAATTGAATTATTGAATTGAAAGTCTCCGTAGTGACCTCAGATTAAAATCAATGTCAAAGCAAGCACTATCACATAAGGAATGGAGGGAAAATTCATGTCGCGGATGCTCAAATGGCATTCCAAAGAATAAAGTTATTGGTGATGATAACGCACTGTTGACGTCAGTACATAAATATTTAATTACTCGATATCAACATGCCCTTTTTCTTGCCTCTCCCTGTCCCCCAGTTGAAACATCGCTCAGTCCTTCCCAGGAAAACTATTTTTCCCTAAAGATCATGAACAACCCCTATTAGTAAGGTTTGTTGAATCTCCAAGGTACTATAGGCACATCAATTGCGTAACACCAAGGAAACTATTGGGGTAGGTGGGGTTCTGAGACAAAAAACGATTTAGCACAGGTATTTTCACTTAAAAGTTAAACCTGGACAGCAAAATCTAAGGAAGCAAACACAATCAAAGTTATTACAGACCTGGAACCTTCTTCGTGGTTACGATTATCTACACGATGTTGTTAAGCGCGTAGTGTTTGAGCAAGGAATAAAAAACATCGCTATGTGGACAATGGTTTTAACCGAACTTTTGTTTATTACCAGTTAGTTAGTTTCCTGTTTTCATTGTGTTTGTCCTCAATGCCATTAACAAAACTGACCACCTTTGATTGTCTACATTCATGCTTAATGTACGAGCAGGGGATATTGTTATAGTTGCTCCCTCATCATCTCCATCCTTTGTTAAATTGCGTTCCTGTGTTTATAGTTTAAGAATGAGGCGATGAACTTAATCAGAGGCATTCAACTGAGTCTCGACCCTACGTTGAAAATAACCATTTTGATTCATTGATAGTCTATCTCACTGTAGGGTAGTGATATTATGTTATCATCAGAGTATTAAAACTGAATGCAAATTTAATCTTAGCAGTGTTCCCATGGTTTTTAATGGATGCATGTTTGGTCCTAGTTATGTTACCCTGGGCATACTCTCATCTCTTAAAAAGGACTCAAATGCTTCTTTCTAAGATTGGTGTGCAGCAGAATTATGGCCCGCACAAGCACTTACTTTTCAAAACCTACTCAATATGCAGAGAAATGTTTAAGGTACGCAGCCGGGATGATCTACTTAAGTGATAATAAAGTCGATCATTTTACAAACCACTTAAGTTTCCTGCTTTGCCAGTTTGATTTGTCACGGATGTAAGTCCCTATCTAAAACGTAAACGTAAGGTTCGAAGATAGACCATTTACATTTACCCACCAGGGTCACAAGGAAGGGAAGTAATTGTGCCTACATCATACGTTTAGTTGAGGTGGAGTAAATGGAGGTGAAATCAATTTCAAATGTTAAGGCGTCTTATATATATATAGGTATAAACAACACAAAAGTATTGTAGGAAGAAAGCAATAGTCAGTATTAGAGATGTCTTATTGAAACAGACAGTAATATAAGGAAAGTAAAAATATATATATCTTTTCATCACAATGATTTTGACGATGTGTTACGTAGGGATGAGGTAGTCGTGTTTTGCATAGATTAACGTTGCATGATTCTTAGACATTTTGTTAAGAACTCATTTGGAAAGGCAAACGTATACTTTTCGTTATAGATTAAATAAATTTCCGCTCAGATTTTAGCGTTCCGTGTGTTCTGCACACTCGTATTGTACATAGCGAGGAAACGAGTTTAGCAGCTTTAGTATGTATTAAATTTAATCGTGGAGTCATGTACATCAATACATGGTGAAATTGGTACTCCATGCATATCCACACAACTTATTACTAGTGAGCTACCTACCTTAATATCATTTGAGGACAGAACATTCGGAGAAAGGTTGGTCTTTTTAAGTTCAAAGTGATTGAATTGCATCTCCGCAAGCTATGATAAGACACCTCTGATAGCATTCAAGGACAAATACACTAAAAGGGTTACATCAATGGCCTGTATCGCAGAACCAAATAATATTGATAGCGAGCTCTACGTAGTAGAGTTACTGTTTCTTTCCCGTTCTTTATTGCGTAAATTAATGCGCTTCAACTCTATGCTTCATAAATTGAGAATCACCTACACCTATTGCAGACTACATGGGAAACTAATGATTCGCACTCAGCCTTACCATATTATAGTATTTATATGCAACGTTTGACTCTTAATTTATGCAATTTAAGTGCTCGAAACATGCACCCTGTTACGTTGGGTTAACAACGTTAAACCTTTACACAAGTCCTAGGTTCTCTAGGTCACGGTTGCAGGTTGCCATGTTTTTAAAGAGGAATGATTTGTTAATTTGATGACTCTTTGTTAAAATCTGTCACGCGTCTTGTGTTTCTCAATAAAAGTTAAAGGAAATCTGGCTGATAGTAGTAGCAGAAACTAAACTTTGAAACAATTCTGTACCAATCATGACAAAAAAAATACCCCACTCGGAAAAAACTGGGTCTGAATATCCCGTTTCCTCTCGTTGGCTCTATTATTATAGCCTCCCAAGTTTGCTCATCTTCACCTGATATCGTTTCCTTTGGTGATACTTCGAGAGAGACGATTATATGATCGAAGCAATCGTCATGATGTAACACGCAATGTAATACGTAACGTTCTGATTCACTAATCATGAGGTAACCATGTCACCCTCTACTGTCATTTTATACACCTTTTATATTTGTTGCAAATATTTCTGAAAGGAACGAATTTGAAAGAATAATTCTGGAAGGAAACTAGAGCTACTAAAGCTACTGCTTTCCCAGCTAAGCTATGATATGCTATGACGCGGTGATAGCATAGTTTACATTTCTCTAGTTGCAACAATAGCTCCCAATCACCCATCGGTGGACATCGGCATCCTGCTCTGAGCAATTTGGAGACCTGCTTGTACATGCCGTGTGACTGGGCCAACGGCCTTCTGGCCTATCAATTTAACCAAATTCCAGTGAAAATTGCGTCACTTTTGTATATCATTAGAACAGTGCCTCAGAATGCTCTTAACACGAAATATAAACTTTAAATGTCTTCTTTGCGTATGGCATGTACATTGTCCAAACGTTTGCACTACGGTATAGTAAAACATTTCCAAAGAGAAGTAGGATGTAGATGATTCCTCATTTCTATATCCTTGTATTACAGACACATTGAAGTTTTTTTGTTATCAAAATAATCCTTGTATAAATGGCAACCACCTGTTTCAAGTAGTGAAGCTTATCAAAGCTCAGCCTCACTTTGAAAGCAAGATTTCCTTTGAAATATTACTTGAAATTTTTAATTCTTTCCTGTTACATTCTCAGTTCAGGATCAAAATATTTTTGCGTAATGATAAAATTTGATTAAGTTTTATTTTGTAGACAAGTGGTCAATAATTTCAAATCGAACTCATTTTAAGCGAGTCTGAGTAAAAGGGTGTGGTCTCAGATGAGTTTGTCTAAGTACCTCAGAAATACCAATAAGGATTCTGACATTCAGATCCCTTGTCAAACGTTGCAGAAGATAATAATCCGAGTAAAATTTGCGAAGAGGATAGTTCTGATAGGGCAGAAACTGTACGTCTTTAAATGTTTGAATGCAGCTTGCATCCTAAAATGTGAGTACTGCTGATGCATGGTTTGAAGTTCCTTTTAGCAGCGTGCTTGTAATTTGATGCTCTATTTTGCCAATACCTGTAATCATTGCATACAACACTGCACAGAAAGTGCACTTATTTTGGAAATTAGTTATTGCATTGATTAAAGAACCCCTCTGATTCAAGTCCAGCCTTTTGCAACGGAAATACGACAAGCGTACCGCAAAAAGTGCGTTTTAATCACTTCCAGACAAATGAAAACTTCTCGTTTTGAAAACAAAGCGTATGTATGATTACTAAGTATCCCGCATGCCGGACCCTCATGCGTTTTAGCCTCGCTCTACGCTGCTTTCATTAGAAAGAGGCTAGGATACACAAGGTCTGTCATGCCCCATCCAATGGGACTTGGTTACTCATGGAAACTTATACGTAATTTATAAACGGTTACGAAACTTTCCTTATTTATTTAATTGTATGATGCTATAGTTTGAATTAGAGTAGCTTTAACGAGGTAACCAAAACCGATCAATCAAACCGAGTATCCTAGCCTTCTTGTGGTCAAACAGTTTTGAGCGGAGCTAAAGCGCAGAGTGATCAAAAACGCTGGATGGTCTGAAACATGTACACCCATTTCCTTTAGCAGTTCTATTACCGACATACCTGACTAGTATATGATACTAGTGCACAAAAATTAAAATTCAGGAAATGGCAACCATTTTTTCATGTAACCATCATAAAAGATTAATGCCCATGATCTCAAAGGAAAAGGGAAACAGTCGCAGAAAAGTGTAGACATTTTATCTTTTGTAGGCACACATCCTACTTGTTCCAGTTCACTATTTCATTATTTTTGTACCTAACTCACGTAAGTAGGGTAGCCAAAC
>JAAAKL020013538.1:0-12407 GCA_010016065.2 Carybdea cf. marsupialis auct. non (Linnaeus, 1758) | reverse complement strand
AGGTGCACTATGTGACTTCGATTGTCACGTACTATCCTTGGCTAAGAAAAAACACTCTAAATTCTACAGGTTCCCTGCAACAACCCTGCACGATGACGCAGGTCAAAAATGATAGTCATATGGAGCTGGAAGAAGCACATCTCAACACTACTACCATCATCAGATAAACTGATTACACATGATAATATTCACTCTATTATGAACTCAACGTAAACAAAGGAAGCATCAAACAAGAGAACATTGGGGTGATAGAACTTCTGTCTACATTTAATGATGAGGAAACTTTAGAAAAATATCTTCTTTCATCTCATAATCCTTTCATCTCATTTAGGTCATATTTTAGCTCCTTTTCATTATACTTTATATATGCGCCTTTTGCTAGGCATTTACATCCATCTTGGGAACCCGCTTCCTACCTGACTTGCCGATTGCTAATGCCTCTTTCTTGCGCATCTCAGGGTGCCTTAGAACTATAGGAATTCAAAGAGAAAATAGCAACGTATTGAGTAGAAAGTTTACGAGGAATGAAAGTTCTGTTCGTCTTTTATATCTCCGATTTGTCTCATTGTGCTCATCAATTTTACATTCATGTTAAACTCCTTTTCTCTTAAATACGCCTTAATGTCGTTGGAAGGAGAGCAAAGGTTACATTAGGAGTCACTGGCATGGATTTCAGCAGAGATAGCGTTGACCTTCCTTTATACAGGGGCCAAACCACAAAAGCGACAAGCTTACAGACATAGAGTATGTCCTAACGTCAGACGATATCCCAAATAATTGAAAGTAAAAGTTCAGAGAGATGAGACCAACATACAGACTCATGAGGATGTTCAAGCAGATCACTGTACAAGTCAAGAATTAAGTGCTAGAGAGCTCTAGATTACACACAATAATCAATACTTTATATACAGATCAGATGTTACTAATGTTAACAATGATGCCACAAATAGATATAATCTTAATCAATCTTTTATTATGGTGTATGATCACCCGATTCAGATAAGCCACAGGGAATCGAGATGCGTCACGACAGAATGTCCTACTATAGTATGTAAACAGAGATCGTGAAAGTCCAGAAATTTCATAAATCTCTGATAAGATTTAAACAACAATTTTTAACATAATATCGGACCTATCCTCGGGTTGAAGAAGAAATACAGTGACTTCCCTCGGGCTTCCAAGAGAAGAATCTCAAATCTTTTAAAGAGTTTTCTGTCCACAGGAGCCAATGAGTAGAATAGCTTGTCAGAAGGAAAGAAAGAGGTATTTAAATGTAAGATACTTAGAAAACTTTCATTTTGTTGTTAATATTTATAATTTTAGGTTAATCCGAGCAATTTAGCTTAACTTGGTTTTAGTTTTTGTAAGTTTTTAGCAAAGAACCCTGGATATCAATTCGTATGCCCAAGGCTTATTTTGCGTAAATGGATTGGAGTTGAATACTGTGCATCATAATCAGATTTGGTTAAAAACGACGGCATCAGTAGGGTTTCCGGGCTGACCCATCCTTTGAATACTTCAAGCAATACTCTTACAAAGACAAGTTTGAATTCTCAAATAACGAGTACGTAAATCGTCTTAAAAGCATTAAATGTGTATCATTTTTATGCTTCTCATTCTGGTCCATTTGAGATTTGTCTTCCCACGTGCCCTTTCCACTCGCTCTTCTCACGCGCTCTTCCCACGCCCTCTTCCCGCGCGCTCTTTCCACGCGTTTCTCCAAATGACCGATATCATACATTCCTATGTGTCGGAAAGTTTCTGTATTTAAATTATGTAACTAGTGCCAGTCTCTTTGGTGACTACAAATAGTTTTGTAAACGTGTGTGAAAGTGGAGTCTATGTTTTGAGGCCATGAGATAACAGTGTAAGACAATAACATTCGGATTCGTGCTTCCTTTCGTCTTTGAACTTGATCACTCATCACGACATCTAAACTTCAGGTTTCACCTGCTCAACAACTACCAACCGTACCAAGTCTAACTTTATTACCGTTTTACAGCGTCGAATACACCTGTAAACTAGTGATGTTATTTTAAAAGGCACAGTCGGGGTCTCCATATACTAGCAGTATTCGCATATTCTTTCGAGATAATATGCAGTTGGAAAGTAATGACTTAACAAATGAAAAGTTTTGGAAATAGCAAGATTTGACTTCAGATATCTCAAGGTAGCCCTGGGCTAGGCTGTTAAGAAAAATACCAGACCTGTTGTGTATATAGTGTTTAAAGTAAATGCGATTAAATTTCAAAAGTCTCTGGTCAAAACTCTGCTGATATTCCTTGGCTCATTATGTTAGGAACCAGCATCAAATATAAGATTTTGTTAGAGAGATTTAAAGCTTTTCAAGCTGTTATCTCGGTGTTAGGAAAGGGCATCCCTCTCAATTTTGGCTATTGACTTTCTTACTAATAGGGCAAAATGAAAATTGAGTACTTTTTCTATAGTTCAAACATTTTCAAAATGGTGACGTCATACTTTCCCTCCACATTGTTACCTCCGTCCATTCTAAGTGCCCATTGCCAAGTAAGACGAAATCTTGCCTCTGGTTGTTTAAGGAAAGCTGGGACAGAAATGCAAATATAATAAAACATATATAGAAACCCAAATTACCTTAATCTTGCGGAGTTGCCGCGTAAAAAGAGTGTACTGAATGATATTGACAGATCGTGTCAGAACTAGAATCTATGCAAAACAAGATCATCAATTTCTTTACATTATTTAGTAATACAACTCTGAAATCTGAAAGTCTTCAACTCATGTACTCTGTGATTGTCTGAAGAATAGTCATGGCCGTCACATTTGATACTCAACTCCTTCCCAGACCACTTCCGGAACACAGAATGCGAAACAGTAACAAGATTGCAAAATCCTCAATTTGATATTGATAAGAGCTAATTCAACTTGAGGCCGTAGCAACGACTCTCAATGTGTGTAGGGGGATGGGTCACGTCGTTGTTTACATGAACAAAATCTATCTGTGGGATGCATATGCGACAAAACTCTTGAAACAGTGGGATCACGTGCAGGCCCCCCGCTCTCTTCGGACCAAAACTATATGCAAAATATCAGGGGCGGGGGAAGGTAAAGCAGATTGGAGGGGCAAGTAGGCTGGGCTCAAATTTACTTTTTCACGTTTCACCAAGGTGCCTTTGATATTTGTCTGGTAATGGGTGTTTCGTTAGGTGTAACAATTGAGCAATCTTAGCAGATAAAACAATTTCGTGATCACATTACCCATTGACCTAATAAAGTCTAACAACAAAATTTGAGTTAAAGTGCACGAGCCAAGAAAATAAGAAAAAAAGTGTGAGTCTTCATTGCTCTTTTGTCAAACTTGATTGATGCATATTTTGCTGTGAATGTGACACAATGTCTGTCGTAATCAATGTCAATTTTGATAAATCTAAAAAGTGGTTACGGAAAAAGAAGAGATTTGGCAAATCGCTGAGGGGGTATGGTCCCCTGTTCCCCCGCCCCTGAATATGAATGATCACTTACAGAATTAAGTTTGTGTTTCTTTCGTTCGATTTAGGACAGCTTGCAGACAGAGGACAGCGTTCATTTAGGAAATTGATGTAATCTTTGTTTGATCTTTTGTGGTCATCAGCACAGGAGGACAACCATGAGGTAGGGGCCAGAACAGCCAGTGTTCTCTTGGGAAGACCAAATCCGTATTTGTCATTGTTAAGTACGATATTTTTCTTCCTTCTTGGACAACTACGATTGTAGGGCCATCTCACTCTATATACTTATTATTGATATCGAGATGACGTCATTGTAGTTGAAGAGAATGAAATCGAAACGGATACGTTTTTCCTCTACGTTTTGTCAGAGATTATGAAACACATTATGTGTGATATGTGTAACAGAGATTGTATGTGTATGATATAATATGTGTAACAGATATGATATGTGTACCAGAGATATGATATGATATGATATGATATGTGTAACAGAGATTATGTGTAACAGAGATTATGTGTTTCATAATCTCTGGTTTTGTTGACACAAATGTCTTTACACACCCAGTGCCTTATTTCCAAAGATTGGGGCATGTCCAGTAAACTAATGCCCGGTTTTCATAGATGTTTTAGAGTTGCCTTCATAAGATCTT
This sequence comes from Carybdea cf. marsupialis auct. non (Linnaeus, 1758), assembly GCA_010016065.2. NCBI lineage: Eukaryota > Metazoa > Cnidaria > Cubozoa > Carybdeida > Carybdeidae > Carybdea > Carybdea cf. marsupialis auct. non (Linnaeus, 1758). The sequence goes on along the minus strand of JAAAKL020013538.1, from coordinate 8,290 downwards.
AAGAGCCCCTGTAACACTTTAACAAGATATACAATATAATACAAGCACAAATTGACATTGATTAAAGCATGCTTTTACACGCAGACTAGCTGCAAGTCCGCCAGATTAGATGTACCAAGAGTAAACTTTTCAGATGACCTTTCAAAAATATCTAGTGCATACCTTTTGACTCTGCAAGCAACCAATTTTTCCTGATTTGCGGTGAGATATTTCGAACTACAACTTCCGACGAAATTAAATGGGAAAAGCCGTGTCTCCAGCAGTGCTCCTCTCACAATTATGAAAACAGCGATTTCGGAGAGCAACATACCAGAGCCCCCTAATACCACGGAGAAAGGAGCAGATTACAAGTAACAGCATCAATGAAAGTGCCTGTTATGTAGCTACTGTCTTACAAGATTTTTTCCGTTTTGGTCACATTTCCGTCAAATATTCTCAATAAATCAGTCTGAGATTGTAGCCATTAGTTGCTCAACACCTCTTCGTCACTGGTCTGTTGATATAAGGAAATCGCATGCGCTAAGAATTCTCATGAGCATCTCAACCAGAAACCAACGTATGCATTTGTGAGAAATTGACCAGAAAACAACGTATGTGTTGCCAACTTATGCATTTGTGATTGCTCACTTTGGTCATTAGGGATCATTTGCATCATTTGTATTACTCTTTAATTTAGTCAGACATTGTTCCTCGCTGTGTGGAGTCTCCCTAGGCCCCGCCCATTTCTTTCGTTTCACAAAAGTAGAAATTTCCATAATAGCTGGCTATTGTCTTGTTTGTGTGGTTTGCGAAATGGCGGATTTTTTAGAGTTGAAGGACGATGAGATAACTGAACTCAAAGGAAGCTCAGAAAGCATATCGAATGATTCAACGACTAGTGAGCGATCACTGCACACTAGAAGGGCTAGTAATAGGTTATGGCGATGTGACACAATCATGCAAGTTGATTACAAATACAGAACAGGTAAGTTTCTTCGCAATTCAGATGTGTCAGACAGCGTACATTTGTTTACAAAAACATGTACCGGGAACTTCCGTCGCATGCTATTCAAGATACCGGTAACTCTAGAATTTGAGGTTGAATTGCAACTACTAGTGGTCATCGATCAGATTGCCGGCAAATTGAACGACTTCAGTGATAGTGCTCTTTGTACATGTAGATCCGTCAACTGATTACATGAACACTAGACTAGCTAGCAGGCACAAGGCTTACAAGAACGGTGTTTGCATAAGCGTTCACCGTTATTTCTCCGGTAGACAAGTGCGCACCGCCAATACGTCTTGTAAACTTCCTAATATAGTTTTTACGCGAGCAATTCACCGGATAGAGGATCGTATTTCTGTGTGGGTGGTCTTTTCGTACTTCGCATATGCCATTCGTAATTTAGTTCTAGCTCCCAGTTCAGTACGCAGTAACAATAGATAGGCCTAAGCTCTGTAAAGATGAGGTGGCTGAGGACGTGCATGTTTTAGTTGAATTTGCGAAGATTAGCTGGCAATTAGGTTCTAGAAACGCATGAACATTGGTACCACTTTAAGTCATGCCATCCATAATACTGAGACTTTGTTCAGTTATATGTTTACGACAGACCGTTGAGATAGTTTAGCACTGTTCATGATTCTCCAAGTGCAGGGCCATGCCAAAAGTGTTTTGATCAGGCCCCTAGATTTATAAACCAGTGTGTTTTCTGATATGTATCAACGTCGTTCTTTGTAGCAGACAGGTTTGCAAGATTATTCGTATTTTGACAATTTTTGTACAAAGTGTATTCTTTATGCTTCTTTTCATATGAACCAGAACCTAAGCAAAAATAATTGATCTTAGATTATTTTTCGCATGAGCATCAGTACAGAATGCACAAGGCTAGTCAACTTGTTTCAGCAAAGCATTTTTTATTTCATCTACCATAATTTACATCATACTTTGATATGTGCAAATAAAAATCATTGCTTAAATTACCTAAGGCATTTTGGTGCATATAAAGTGGTACTAGCTTATAAACAGATAAATATTAATCTTCTAATTTTGTACCTAAATAAATGTCATACTGACACTTAAAAGTATAACAGCAGGCTTTGTGTACCCAAGGTGCAATTAAAATAAGAAGCAGTATGCAGGAGTAAGTACTACCTTATCACCTGTGCCAGCTGCTCAGAAGCTGGAGTATTAGAGGGTCATATAGTTAAGTCACTTGAGAATAAGTGTGAAATAAATCATTATATGCAAGGAAAGCCAAAATACTTTGAGAAAATAAGAAGGCTTTGTACAGAAACAGTAAATCAATAGCTCTTTGGACCATTGACAGGGTACTTCAATAAATATTCACTGTCAAGGTTTTATGAAGCAAGTGAAATTGCATATTGTGTTAGTTGTATACTGTTAGATGCATCAATAAATATTTATAAGATGATGCAATAGTTTATGTTAATTTCTTCAACTTCTTGCTGATATGCTAAGGTCCTTAGATAGTTATCCCTCCTTGTGTTAAGAAGATTACCTTTTTGGGCTATTACTACATATAGTGACTATTATATTTGAGAGAGAAACACAACAGAGATACGTTTTTCAGCTTGTTAATGTCTTGTGTGTATGTTGGTGAAATATGTGTAGATGCCTTAGTTATGCTTAACAAATAAAGTTAATTATAGTAGACAGCTTTTACCACAATAGTGCATTAAAAAATTATCATACGTAAGAACTGCATAAAGAGGATTAAAAGACCTTGCTTTGATTGCTAATTCACCTGGAGATGATAGATGTATATTGTTGAACAAGATGAAGTTATAGAGCTAACTAGATCTAACTTTTAAAGAAGTCACAGTTGCTTGTATTTGAAGCCAAGACTATTTTCTAAAATGCAAGGTATTCATTGATCATTCATGTGTAATATTGCCTGTTACCTTGTAGATCGCTGTACCTATCCAGCAGTAAAGCCAAAGTTTGTCAATGTTCCCCACGTCATTGTGATGGTAGGTTTGCCTGCCAGAGGAAAAACATATGTAGCTAAGAAGTTATGCAGATATCTAAATTGGTGTGGCATTAGCTCAAAAGGTTTGTTGATGTTTTTATTTAGCATGAACTGTTGCATTACAGTACTTTACACCAATCACTACTGTTGCAGTCTGACAGGAGGTTAAAGGGAAGCCATGCCCCCCAATCATGGGTGTAGATTCTAGGGGAACTCATCCCCCATCAATTTTCAGGGTGGGGGAACATTAGTTGCTTTATCCCCCCCACTTTTGGGCCCAGAAATATCAAATCGTCCACTTTTAATCCTTTTGCCCCCCCCCCCACATTCTTACAGCAATCTGTGCTCATGCCCCCAATCACGATAGTCATGTGGAACTGAAACCTCATTAAGTGCAAAAATGTGGATATCAAAATGACTCAATAGTTTGAAAACAATTATTGAAGTAAAGGGCCAAAGTAGGAGTTCTTTTCAGTCACATAAATAGATGCTAACAGGTTCTTCCCTTCACCAAATCTGGAACTCTCTGTCTTCATACATCTTTTGTCTAACTTACAAGCTTGACACTTTTAAATTCTAATGTCAACCACCATCTGATAAATAATAGATGCACTAACCTTCTTTAGCCGATTCTTTTAATGTGTGTGTATGTGTACCAATCACATCCAAGCCATATAAAATGCATGTATGAACTTGATACAACACCAGCTATGTCCCACAACTTCCACCACAGGCAGGTGGCTATCTTGCAATACCAGTAAGAGTATACCAGAACCAATTATAACCAGATGGATGACCACAATCAGTGTTCAATGTCTCTCACTACAACAGTTGCAACAGAAACAGAACTTCAGTAACAGAACTTCCACAACATAAAATTTCTTCTTTAACAGTAACTTTAACCCACCAACAACTTCATCTGCATCTATCTAATCATAAGAAGTCAGAAATCATCACCATCTTCTTGGAAATCTTTAATTTCTTGCCTGTAATTCTATTTTCCTGTTTTCCTTTTTGTATCTACTCCTTTCGTGGTAACTCAATACATTGAAGTGGCAGTCATGCCTTATGTTGAGTGAAGAATAGAAAAAAATGAACGTCATCAAGGATTTCATTTGTAATTTATAAATGTTAAAATCATACAGATGAACCTGAACACACCTAAACTTGTCTAAATCTACCTGAATCTAGCTGAACCTAGATGAAGCCCAGCTGAAAATCTGAATCTGGCTGTGATACCTGCTGCAAACACAGTGGAAGATATCTACAAATGTGGAAGCTGTCTACACATGTGCAAGCTGTCTACAAATGTGCAAGCCACCTAGACATGTGGAAGCCATCTGGAAATGTGGACACCATCTACAAATTCTGAAGTCTTCTTCAAATGCAGAAGCCATCTACAAATGTGCAAGCTGTCTACAAAGTTATGTGGAAGCCATCTAAGAATAATAGAATTTGAGAAATCTTCTGATCTTCTTGAGAAAGAAGCAAGCTGGAAATAGGGTGTCAAGGGGCATGGACTGTAAAGGGTGGGGAATGCATATCCCCATTGTATAGTCAAATTTTTATATTTATTAGTTTCCTAACAAGCATAAAATGCAGCTTTTTTTTAAGGGATGGGGAAGGGTCTTCATAGGCACATTTGAAGGACTGAGGCTAATGCAAGAATCACCACCTGGGTTTATTATATCTATTGCATCCAGTGTAAGGTGTTTATCAGGAGTCTCTTTCTCATATGATGACTTCGTATACCAGTGACTAGTCTATCTCAAATTATTTCATCTGTAAGGTCTCTGAACTCACATGTTAATGCCAGCTTCCATAGTCAACTTAGGTACCAGTCTGCAGAATCATCTTCTTGCATAATTGTATTGAAAACAGAACATTGAAAGATGATGTTCCTCTTGGGTTCAAACTACTTCAACAGTGCCTCCCACCAGCAGTTAGGATCTTTGTTGTCTCTCACGGGGATGTTCTTGTCAACCTGGTAGCTCTCACATCCAATATTTATAATATAACATTATAACTTGAACATCTCCTAGACTATTTTCTGGTTTCTTTGTAAGCTCTGTTGCTATGCTGTATGTAGGTCTCCCAGCTTTCATCGAAGAATGCCCAATTTTCTGCTATGCTTGTTTTCAAGTTCATTGGTAAAAGTATTAGAAGCTGGCTGTATACTTCTGCTTGTGCAGCTTGTCATCCAGGTGTTTATGCTGTCTCACCTTTCTTTGAAATTTTTTAAGGATCTCTTCTTTTTCACGTGAATGAGTCACCTCTCAACATTCTCCTCTTCAACTGTTGGTAACTGCTGGACCACTTCTGCAATACTCTGTCATTACCTACCTTATTGTCCTGCTGGTTACTCTCTAGCCCAAGTTGACTTCTAACATAATGTTGTCTGAATCAAGTATAAGAATCTAGTCCCCTGCCTTCAAGTCCCTACATGTATTCATAGGTATTTATACTATTCTTACTAACATCTCTGTTTTCTAACATAACTATAAGCTTTGAGGACACAAAGGCCTGTTTTGACAAACAACTGATTTAATACAGCAAACAATGTAGCGGCTCTGAACAGCACCTTTTTTTTAGTATTCTCAAAGGTAAATATTATTAATTATAAACTCAACATACTTCAATAATCCTCCTTCCAAAACTTGAAACCTAGAAACCTTTCATCTGCTCTGCAGTAACATGAAGATCATTTTTATGAGACTCTCCCCCCTTTTGACATGGCTCTGAACAGCACCATTTTATTAGTATTCTCAAAGGTATATGTTATTAATTATAAACTCAACATACTTTAATAATCCTCCTTCTGAAACTTGAAACCTAGAAACCTTTCATCTGCTCTTCAGTAACATGAAGATCATTTTTATGAGACTTCCCCCCTCCCTTTTGACATGGCTCTGAACAGTACCATTTTTTTAGTATTCTCAAAGGTATATGTTATTAATTATAAGCTCAACATACTTAAATAATCCTCCTTCTGAAACTTGAAACCAAGAAACCTTTCATCTGCTGTTCAGTAACATAAAGATAATTTTTTATGAGACTCCCTCCCCCTTTTGACATGACTCTGAACAGTACCCTCCCCCCTTCTCACGTACAAATATTTAACTCCATGGCTACCTGATTGGCTTCATTATCATCAGTCAGATTTATTTACAATTGTGAATCAGGAATGATTTGGTAAGTGTTCACTACTTTACCTATCAACAGTGAACAAGTTTACCCACCAATTTCCTTCTTAAGGTATTGTGGTTACTGTTTGAGTTCTTACTCTCAATTAATTCTTGATTTCAGAAAATGTTGTAAATAATGGGTCTTGATAAATGGGAGGTTAAATTTTTGTATCCAGAAATTGATAGGTTGTATGGCATTTTTATTAATCAACATATTGATTGGTGTGTTCTGTCATACTAACGTTACGCAGATGAAGAGGGGCAGGGTATCTACTTACATGACACTCATTATTTAAAGTGTTGTGGAGGAGGATGGGGGAGTTACATACTATTCCAAAGTTCAATACTACTTACAAGCCAGGGTAGGGCCTACTTAGCAGTCTTTTCTTTCTAGAAAGGACACAATGGATGCACATTTGTAGCAAACACAGAGACTGCAATTAAATATAAAAGTTTATAGCTGCAATTATTGATAACATATTGAAGTGAACCAAACCCTGATTTCATATTTTGATGAAAATTTATGTCAGTAAATTGATGTACAAAGATTTTATAGCTCCATTGTGTTGCCTCATTCATTCTGGTGTTGCATCCCATGCTATATTCCTCATACCATGTCACCATTAACTGCACTTACATCACATCACAGTTTGTTCTTTTGATAAAATTATATACATTCTGTGTGCATTCTAGTGTTTAACGTTGGTGAGTACAGAAGGAAAGCAGTTGGAAAAGATCGAATGCATGATTTCTTTAAAGCAGACAATGTTGAAGCACAAGCTATACGCAGGTAACAAGATATTGAAACTAATGTTATAAAATCATTGTAATATTCTATCCCAAGTGTACTCTGAATGGAATGAAAATGAATATTGTTGCTAAGTGATGTGCTATGAACACAACTGAGGGTGTTTGGGATCTGTTTAATACTTTTAAGGGCTATTAAGGGGGGTTGGGTACCTGTTAGGAGGTGTTTGAATCTGTTTCAATGATATTCTTATTTAACCCTGTATGTATTGAAAGTTAATTGGAATATTTGTGTACCTGCATAGGCGGATTAGCTTCTCACAAGCATGTGTCATACATAGGATTTAGATATTCTCTTCCATTTTTGTGACTTTCAATTTCTTATTGCTTTGTAGAAAATGTGCCATTGATGCCCTAATTGATGTTGGAAATTGGCTTGAACAACCAACTAACAATGTAGCTGTAAGTGCTAACACTAATTTGCATGCACATATATATAGTGAACTTGTAACTAGTTGTTGTTTTTTGTTGTCTTATATATTTTTACAATGGTTTTAGTTCTGCTGTTTTAAGGTATTATATATATATATTTATATATATCATATATATATATATTTTTCTTTCATAAACCTACTAACACCTCTATTTAAGGACAGATCAATCTGAAGGCAAGGAACTTATCCACTAGACCACAGCGTTGGTTGTTAACATTCTGATTACCCACAAAGAAGCCATGCCCTTTTATTTTGTTTTTTCACTAAAGATGATTTTTTACAGGTAAACAATTATGCCACCTATGCCGAGGGAAAGTGTGATGTCACGATTTTGAAAATGTTTGAATTATGAAAAAATACTCAAATTTCATTTTGCCCTATTGGAACCAACGCCAATAGCCAAAATTGAGTGTTGCCCTTTCCCAATACAGAGATATCAGCTTTCAAAGATTTAAATCTCTCTAACAAAACCTTATTGTTTGATGCTGGATCCTAACGTAAGGAGCCAAGGAATATCAACAGAGTTTCGACCAAAGGCCTCTAGTTTAGAAACTATATACTGTACAGGTCTCTTATTTTGGAAAACAGGCTATTCCAGGATTGCCTGTAGATATCTGGAGTCAAATCATACTATTTCTAAAACTTTTGATTTCTGACACCATCACTTTCCCTCCTCATACAACCGTACTTTCTTGCACACTTCAACTTGACTGATGACTATAAAGAATGAAGATAATATTGATCATCATCATCATCATCGTCATCGTCATCATCACCATCATCATCTTCATCATCATCATCATCATCATCATCATCATCATCATCATTGTCATCATCGTCATCATCATCGTCATCATCGACATCATCATCATCATCATCATCATCATCATCATTG
>JAAAKL020013537.1:0-12407 GCA_010016065.2 Carybdea cf. marsupialis auct. non (Linnaeus, 1758) | reverse complement strand
CAAAGGATTGTATCTCTGCTTAGATAGCCCAGTCTGGGTCACATTTGTGACACTTAATATAACAAATAAAAATACGTGTAAGGTACACGTGACTGTGGCCTACTCAATTACTTTCACTCTAATTCACTGAGTAGAGAGGGAGAGTCCATCGTCATCGTCATCGTTATCATCGTCATCGTCATCGTCATCGTTACCATCGTCATCATCGTCGTCGTCATCATCATCGTCATCATCATCATCATCATCATCATCATCATCATCATCATCATCATCATCATCAGGGCATTGAATAGTTTGCGATTGAAGCATGACAGGATACAGTACAAATCCTCTAGAGAATAGATCTAATTACATCCGCCTCTAAGAGGTACGTTAAGCTTACGCTTCAACACTTACTTAGTTATACCCTTTTTAATTGCTTCCCTTTTTCAATATCTCAGGAATTCTCAAATAGTCCTAACCAATCTGTATACACGTCAGCATTTTAAGTCACACCTCATCAGCAAGTAAAATACTATACGCCTACATGTAAGGAATAAGTGCCGAATTAAGGAGGAAACGCCAAAACCAATTTTCATATCCATTGGTAGGTAATCTCAAAATGTAGGCAGTAACTTACCATCTATATCAAACAGAAAGAAGACCACGTCCAAGATTTTGGGGTCAATATCTTGCCCCGTAGACACCTTCACTGCTCTTTGAAAAGCCTCTAAAAATTAGAAATATAACACTCCAAATATAGTAAACCGATACTCTGTCATCATGGTGATTGGTTATTTACTGTCAACTGCGATTGAAACCCCACTGTTACATTACGTTAAAGATGAGGAATTTGAAATAAATGTACAGGGGTTTTATCGGCCAATAACACAAACAACACAGTAACACACTGGCAGCATTAAGATGTGGATTTTTCACATTTGACATTCCGTCGCAAAAACAAAATGCATGAAATGCGGAAAGTACACGTGCCTTCTGACTCTGTCACTGCAAAATAGGCGACAAAAGTTAAATCACCTGACTGTATTACGATGAATTAAACTACCAACGCACCTTTGCTGATTGGTTCGTGGGCGGTGGTGAACATCCGAATGGCTATTGAGAAGTCATCCATGTTGTTAAGAAAGTGGTTAAAAGCTTTGAATTGAGCTAAGGTGACGCCCTACATATAAAGAAACAATTGAACTAATTTCTGGTGATCACTAAACAATAAACATTAGACTGTCAGTAACAACACCATGCGCAAACACTCTAACTGGGAATATAAGGCTGAAGTTTACGCAAACAGGAAATGCGGTATATGACACAAGTAAAAATTTAAATATAGTTAAGATCCGACGTATGCAACAGAATATCATTGACTAGATGGTATTGTGAAAAAGTTGCATCTGCCATATAATGGTTTTAAAAGTAAGGAAATGCATAGGGAAACAAACCGAACACAAAGTGTCTGTTGTTGGGAAGATTCATTTATAGTAAATAATGCTAGTCTAGAAGAAAGAAAGAAGGAAAGGAAGAAAAAGAAAGAAAGAAGGAAAGGAAGAAAAAAAAGAAAGAAGGAAAGGAAGAAAAAGAAAGAATGAAGGAAAGGAAGAAAAAAAAGAAAGAAGGAAAGGAAGAAAAAGAAAGAAAGAAGAAAAGAAAGACAGAAAGAAAGAAGGAAAGAAGGAAGGAAAGAAGGAAAGAAAGAAAGAAGGAAAGAAAGAAAGAAGGAAAGAAAGAAAGAGAAAGAAAAAGAAAGAAAAAAGGGAGGAAAGAAAAAATAAGGAAGAAAGACAAAAACAAAAAGATGAGTAAATTCATTCACATAAGACTTCATGCCCAGCAGAGAGTATAATGTTTATGCTAGCCTAGTTTTGCATCAATCTTGATAGATTGGTTACATACTGAATTGGAAACCATATACACTAGGAATCTGCAGAAGGCATATTCATATACGCCGGTCTCACTTATTATTTTACTTGAACAGATGCGGAAGTGTTGCTTTCCATATCTAATGCAGGGTATGACGCATTTCGTTCTATACGGAACCGTATGAGAATTATTCAAGAACCAATAGGATTCAATATTTATAAACAATAACATTAAACTATCAATAATTTTATTCAGATTATTCAGTCTATTCTTGCACCAGAGACATAGAATAGATTTGTTTAAACATCAATGAAATTACTTTAAAATGAACGAATAAGCTGATGAAGACGTTCGGAATAAAGAGACTAGCTGTTTACGCCAAGAAACCATACGCCGTTAACTTCTGTGAAATAACTGTTGAATTGGGCATTACATTGTCACTTTAATAAAAACGTCTGTGCTTAGTACGTATGTACGAGCATTTGGACAACTGATTGAAGAGAATGTATTAGGGAAGAACCCAAACACAATGGGGAAAAACAATGGAAACGAGAGCCTACATTCCTTTTGGACATTCTTCAACAGCATACTCATACTGTTCAGAGAAAAGGTTAACTCTAAGATTTAAATATCTGACCGCATTTATCATATAAGTAAAGAATACGAAACATTTCTTCCAGTGAACAATCTTTAATTATACCTTAGATTCGGGTATCCTTTCCCGTAAGCGATCCAGATAACCTCTGTACTCATCTTTCGATAATACGGTATTCCTCAGAAGGATTCTGGCAAAGTCTAGTTCAGAAATTGTTTTCATGCTCTTGGAGAACTCGTGAAACTGCGCCAGTTGTTAAGGAAATGATACCATTTCGTATGATAATATCAATCATGTGAGGATTACAAAGGGCAGCGAGGGAAACATATTAATCTCGCACCTAATACAAATACGACCGTATCTTCTACCATTTTGGGAAACGAGAATGACTTTTGTTATTACTTACGTTGATGACTGATAAAGAGAAGAAAACGCTAGACATTAATTCCATTGTTATCACGCGGCCAATCTACATTTGTCCAATTAATAGCTGCCGCACCCGTATTGAAACATTATTGGCTAAAGATAATTTTCTTGTTGTGATTTACTTCATAATTCTGCCCTCGCACAAAAACGAAGAGAAGTAGAACTCGCAAAATACGCCGGATGACCAACATTTTTCATGTTATCATCTTTTTTTTAGTGGCAGACTCGACTTCGAGCGTCGCCTGCTGCCCACCCAGAGTGAAACATGTCCAGGGAGAGTGCACATTTACAGGGGTGGTCTCCCGTTGCCATTCCCAACCGATAGCCTTTATATCGGGCTAGGCGGGACTCGAACCCACAACCTCTGGCATGTGAGTCCGACTCCTTAACCACTAGACCACTCATATAGTTTAGGTTTTTCACGTCTCCACCCATTTGTCTCCATTCATAACAAATCGGCCCTCTTCGCATTCGCCATCAGTCAGTAGCATGGCCACAAATGAGAAATATTGATAGAGAGGACACATTCCTCAATGTGATGTAATGGGTTATCCCATCATGCCGTAATAGATACGGCAGCCTTAAGTATACATCCTTGCATTTCATCTTTAATGCTCCACTGTCAATATCAGATAACAACACGTTTGTGGTTTAATCTTCGAAATGACACTAATAAAACCACTTGCCAATTCTCATCACTTAGACTTGGGAACAGAAGACTGTCTAGAGAAGCAATATACGACTCCTTTGAAACAAAAAGTAAGTTCTACAGTTGCTTCCTGCCGAATTCATGATACAGATGCAAATAGGAGACATTAAAGCGACAACAACATTCTCAATTAATACAATTAAAAGGATACTTCTAGCTCTAGAACTTCATTTTGTAGATTTGCCATGAATCTGAAATCAAACGTTTTATTAAACAATGATGGAATCGCAACCACAGTCAAGCTTAAATGATACACTATTACTTCTACAGTCAAGGCTGCCATAGAAGGGTGTACAGGTAAAATGTACTCCACATATATTCGTAGAATGTACTTTTATACATCAATAGGCATATGGTCTTATGATGCGTTGTGACCTTTTCAGGGTAACACTAGGCCAGTTCAGCGTGATCATCTATGTTCTTGGAATTACTGAGAGCTACGCAAGTGAAAGTAGAAAGAGCCATAAGGATGATCTGTAAAATTTTATATTTTACTACTAACCCTAAGAATTCGTTCAATATCTTTGGTTTTTTATTAATTTCAGCACTATTTACCAGACTCATAACATCTCCGATCGATTGATTGTTCACGGAGCAATGATAATAGATTGATAGATTCATTAAATGAGAAATGGAGTAACCTGAAGGGATAGCAGGTCAACAAGTTGGTTACGTGCATGGTTGGAATTACGCCCTCTTGGCAAACTTCACTAGACATGTTCATGAGAATATTTTGTCTCGAGGCAATCTTGCAAAATTTCGCCCAAATCTTATTTCCAAACTGTATCAACAAACACATTTTAATAACATTCAAGAGAAATGACGTCTAGACACGAACATCAGAGAATTTGTCAGCAAAAGTCGCGTATGGAGTATACTTTGCAGCTTTAAGTCGAAAAGTGATACAAAGCGCGTAGAGGACAACAGAACTGATTTGCTGAAAGTGTAATTTCCACCTACGTAAAAAATTGTTTGAAGGTCACCATTTGTTGGCCATCAGCTCCAAACAGGTGCACCAGAAGTGAAGTATTGTCTAGTGGTATCTTGGTATCACCTTTTGGGCTCTATAAGAAAAAATATATGAAAGAACAGTAAAACGTACAGTACATTGATACCGGGTGTGGGTTTATAAGACTAACATGACCAAAACATTTAACTACATGTAGCATTTAGTCATCTTCTGCTCAAGCTCCCCCTGCAAACATTCCTCTTAGATAAAGCACTATCAAATACTAGGGAGGTAGAAATTTACGACTTTGACTTTTAAAAACTCTAACACTCGATAGCAGTGCTTTGATTATAAAAAATAGATAGGACAAGTCCAAATTTGCGTCTAAATATGTTAGTGAGATCGCAAAACCGGTGAAAACGCAACTACAAGGGCAACATTTAGGTTAAAATGGTCTAAACACATCAAACCCCTCTGAATATAGAACCCCAAAATACTATAATTCTTTTGTTTAATTTACTCTAATTTGAGTAATATGCAAGGAACAGGAGCCTTATATAGCATTTTCCCTCCACGTAAGAAGCTTTCAAATCAAATGTAAATTTGGTAAAAAATTAATCCATTGAACTAATAATCCATTATTTACTTCCAAAGTAAATAATCGAGAAGTTTAAATCAGTTGCATCAAGAGGGACAAATTTGTGAGGAATCAGACTGTGATCATTTCAAATAGTAACATAGGTGGTAGGAAAGCCAATTATATAAAATAATCTCATGCAAATGGTAGTACAGGTGAATATCTCGTGAATGGAAGATACAGGTAGAAAATGTCCAATGCAAGTCACCACCCCATGTTCTACCTAAATATAAAAGTCCTACAAATCATACAAGATTGCAACATAATATCAATCTGCTTACTACGGCTTGTGTCCCTGAACGATTGATCATCTTCTCAATCTGCAGGGGGGCAAAGGATAGGAAAATGTCATCTTTAATCGCTATGTCACGCTTAAGCACCAATTATGATGTTGCTGCTGTAGAAAATCCTAATAAGGTGATGGTAAGTAACTCTCAAGTACGGCAAGATATGCAACAGGCATTCATTCAATCTATAAGGAAATGGGATTTCCTTTACACTTGGGATTTAGACATAACGTCCATCACTGGTAATCACTGGCATGAAAACTAACTGCCTATGCAAGTGGTTGAAGCTTTTTTGCCAAACGGCTCAGGTTTGACACAGTGAAGTAAAAAAACCCCGTCTGAGTGAAATAAGCAAATAACGAAAACAGTAGATAATGAATTTAACCGTTCTTGCCATACTGAGGGCACAAAGCACCTTAATGACAAGTGGTTGCTGTTTAAAAATCTAAAACATGCAATGACACTTAAGTTAGACATTGTGATGATGGACAACAAGCATAGACAATCAGGAATATCACATGGGCAGTACAACTGGTCATTAGGTTGTTACAGTTCAAGTGTCCTTCTCCCACTTATTAAGATGCTTTTCATAAGATTTGAAAAGCTGACATTATGCTTTCAAGATTCGTGTTCTAGCTCGTGTTGGTCAGTGAAAAGTATGCTAAGAACCTGTGGAGAGGAGGGGACTGATAAAATATATTGAAGTAAATTTCAGTGACGGAACAACTGCGTGAAAAGTACGAAAAGTTTTACAAGAAAAATTACGAATGTAGCAATAAAAGAGTTGAAGATGACGCTGAGGGAGTCATGTAAGCTCAGTAATTCGCACAAAGTTTTGTCTCTTCTGTAGTCTCTCCATTTCAGTGACAAAAACAAGTAAATTAGTATAAACTCACTTCTTGAAATTCTGATTTACTGATATGATGATTCCCGTCTATGTCAATCATCTTAAAGGCAATCTTCAGACCATGCTGCGACTCTGACGGAAAGTGAAAATGGAACGTTTGCATCAGATAAAACATACAACTGCATGAGTAGCAAAGATACTCATGTCTAGGAGCAGCTGCTGTACATCCTTTCAAGAGCAGAATGCATGCGAAATCACTTTGAAGGTTGTATTGGGGTATTTCCCCAGAAATGTTTCAACTTATACTACCTACTGCGCATGCCTTAGCTACTTTCTGACCATAATCACTCAGCAAAAGAATTATCCCTTTCCATCGATATCAAATTTGATTTCATGGTACGAGAAAAGGGCATGGAGACCAATCTTTTTCGGTTCCCCAAGCAACATAGCATAATTGCAAACGTGGAGGTGTTGAAAATCAGTGTTAATAAGGTTTAATGATAAATTAAACATTATTATTCAAAATATAACCCACTTGTTATACATTTAAGTAAACATAAAAATATATAGGTATACAATACTGTAATATATGAAGCAGGAATTAAATCCTGCAGGTTTAACCATAACAAGACGCATCAGAATGTATCAGAATCTACTAAAAGGAATCCTAACAACAAAATTGCTTGGTTTAACCCTCCAGATAGCAAGATTGTTAAAACTGAAGTAACCGGAACCTTCTCTTAACTTTCAAGTGAGTCACGCCCAGCGCAAACGTAAGCAAAATTTTCAGCAAGAAACATGTTAAAGTCAGCTATAGCTCCAATAAAAATGTAAAGCCAATAACAAAAAAGATACCATAAAATAACTATGAAGTCAAAAAGAACATCGCACAATGGCAACAAACAAAGCATCCAATTATAAAGAAAGTTCTAGCCAACCCTTGCCGGGGTAACTGTTTCATGGATTCAGTTGTGTACAAGACCAAGGTGAAAACGAGTGACCCAAGGGAGGAAAGGATTGACTTTAGAATTATTGGAAGTAGGAAATCCATGGGAAATCTTTTAAGTCAGGAAGACAACAACTACAAACCGAGAATTATTGGGAGTAGGAAATCCATGGGAAATCTTTTAAGTCAGGAAGACAACAACTACAAACCGAATTATCTGTATTTGGGGCTTGAAGGCTAAAGAATCGAACTTTGAAACTGAATGGTCTGTTAGCAAATGGCTCCCATCATATAGATGTGACTAAGGACGTTGCCTCTTGTGCCTTGAAGAAAAGATTAACTTTGCAAATAAAAATAATAATGATAAAAAGTCATACTCACTTGTCAAGATTGTAACTAAGAACAGATACTCTGAAAACGTTATTACTCCTAGAATTAAAGAAAAGTACTTATCATCTTCAATTCACTTAAGAAGGGTAAGATTTTACTGAAATATTATATTAGTATATCATTATATGCAATTGTATACAATATGTTACTATTTGCAAGCTCTTTGGGTTTTGATCCTTTAGAAAGTAACCTCATAAATATTACTATTACCCCCCACACAAAAACATGGATCCAAAAATGTGTTTACATGCCCATATTTTTCAGGTAAATATAACTTTCTTGACTAGGCGGAGTTGTCATTAACAGGGATTAGCCCTTGAGTTAATCTATGTAAACTGAGGGGCCCTAAATAAATGTACAGAAATGCAAATAGAAGTTGGAACCACAATATAACCCATGCTATTACAGAAAGTTTCGTTTTGATAATGAAACCTCAAAATTAATGGATATTGATAGATGACTTGGATCTAGATAAAAATCTAGAAAGAACTATCTTTTCAGAATAAATCCAACTAGTAAATCTCTACACAAGATATTTCTGTGTGTATGTGTGGAGGTGGGGGGAACTATATGCTTAGGGTGATATTTTTCTTTCGCATACCCAGCTTTTGTAGTTAAATGTCTACCTGACAAGAACTGTTGTTGATGAAATGCACAATAGCAGTCCCTTCTATAGTTCTAGAAAATCAAGCCGAGCAAGTGAAATTACAGTGAATAGATCCATATTGGTCCTGTATACAGTTTGGTTTGAAAGCTACTTTTAACCTGTAATGTAATACAGTGATTCTTTCACTAAATTGGCATTGAAGATAAGCTATGTTGGTCACGTCTATTGTACCTAATAAAAGAGAGTTCTCTTACCACTTTGATGCAAGGACCGAAAGAAATGATCTGATCCATCTCGAATTCCTGGTGTTGAAGTCAATATCTCATCAATATCCTAATAAAATGAAGGAAACAACAAATAGAAGCAATAAAAACACAGTACACCTCATCAATGGTGCTTTGTATCACCTTGAGCAATACATAGAAATTTCAATGTACAAAATAGGAACACATTGCCAATGCCAGTGAATATTGAACTCACTTAATGAATACAATTTTTGTGTTTGTTATAAAACTGAGTAGTTTTGTTTGTTCTTGTTTTGTTTTTGTATGTTTGGGGTTGCTTTTTGTTAGTTTTTGTGGGTTTAGGGGGGTTTGAGGGGGGGGGGTTAAGGTATTTGGATTACGTAAAGAAAAGTTTTACTGACCATGCATCTGCTTAACATTACTGAGAGAGTACTCCACTGAGCCCTAACAAGCTCAACAAGACTCATATCAGTCAACCTGTTGAGATGGCATGTATACATGATAAATTTGAACACATCCAAAGCTAATACCACTGCACTATGTAAAAAAGGCTCCATCTTACCCTACCAAGTGTCCAAATGACTCTAACTTACCAAAAAAAGCTCAAAATGTTGAACCTATTAACAAAACAAGTACTTTAACAAGTGCTGCAAAGTGAGAAAGTTCAGAGTACAGCTATAGCTTCATATCCAAAGGAAGACCAAGGAAATCACAGAACGAGACCATCTAGGAAGACCTGTGCACCTGGAATCTGGTCATGGACATGGATGCTTGGAGGAAGAGATGAGAAGCCACTAGACAGTCCAACACCCTTGGAGGGTCCAATGGATGTTAAATACATAATGATGATGATGATCCTCTTGTTAATACTATACAAGACTAGCTACAGCTTCATGTAACAAAGTTTACACTTAGTGATGTGTATCGCTCTACTTGAGTATGAAGAATTGCCCCTAAGTGGTCAGTGGTAGCCAAAAATATACCTGCAAAACACCTAGATCCTTGTGACCATGATATGCAATTTCTCTTTCAATGAATCATCTGTGTTAAGTTGTGTATATTACAATTTGAAACGATAATCAACATGGTAATACATTGGTGCTTGGAGGTATGGGGACCCTGGTCATGGCCTGGTTGTACCTTGTTACCCATCTTAAAACCACTGCTTTATACAGTAATTAATAACACATTACTTCTTCCCAGCATTCGGGATTATCTGGAGTCTGCCACTGTATAGATGCTCTACCAGGATTGGAAAAGACTTGACATCTTCCAATACTCCAATACAAACAATAAAATATTTTGTTTTTATGTATGAGCACTGAGCTGGTTACTAGCTCTCCTTGTCTAAAAATATTTATTCATAATATACTAATTAATATAAGTGGTACAAATCACAATGACATGTGATAGTACTCTCTATACTTATATCCTACTATATCAAAACAACCACATATATACCACAAGGATTATGAGAAGTAAGGATAATTAATACATACCCTTTGTCTTAATTTAACTTTCCCTGTTCTGGCAACTATAGGAAAGTAAAGGCAAACTCTTATCAGGAAAAAACAATTAGTAACAAAAACCTCATTAGCATGGGTCCTGTGTTCAGTGATGTTGAAACATTATTGAAGGTGGAATAAATACATAGTATACATAAAGTATGCACACACATATATCAATGTGTACATAAGTATGTGTATAAGTATCTTTGTTAATATGTAAATAGGTATTTGTTAGCCACTGAATCAAAGTTTAAAAGATAGTTACTAAGCTGGAAAGCTCAAATAGAGACTGCAGTTGATGCCAAAATACGATCACGTAATATGTTGATTACTATATTTAAGATATATATGACATAGAAAATCTATCAAATAGATAAAAGAAATTGATAGAAAACAAGTTGATACATGGCAGTACATTGAACATGAAAGGCAATATCATTAAATGGGTCTTGAGTGGAATTTTGCTTCCATAATAGTCCCTTTATTGGGCTGATTAGGTTGGTTTACAAAATTATCTCAAAGTGAAAAACAGGAAAACAACTTTACAGAGGGACTAGTAGTAAATGAATGGGTTCGTTGTTACTCTTGATTCTGTAGCCATTTGAATTTCTTTAACAACTGATTATCTATTTTGGAGGTGATCATACAGAACAAACTTGTTTGGCGTTTACATAGCTGGTCCAAGAGAGGTCACTCGAACATGACTAAAAATAGACAGGTACACAAATTAATTACTGGTTGCACTGACAACACTGGTGCAAGCCAGCAAGTGTCACTATTAGTCCAGGAACAAAATATAATGAACAACAAAAAGCTATGAACTTATCAGAAACTATCGTAACATAATCCTGCCTACAGTACAAAAAACAACTCAATCATATATACATATATACACAATTACATAATGTGTGGATTGGGGGGTTGGTACAAACCTGATGGTTTCTAATAAATGGTGCCATAAGAGATTCAAGACTATTTGGCATTTGACTGGAGTGAGGCTGGAGGTCATCAGTTTGTTATCTCAGCAATTTAATGGATAGTAAAGAAGCAGCGAGAGAGAGAGAGAGCGAGAGAGCAGTGAGATCTAAAGTATTGACTGCTTGAAGAAAATGGAATTATATATCTGAACTGTTGTAAAACAAGTCCATACCATTGACAAAGAGAGGGAGCGTTTACAAGACAGGTATCAGATCTGTTCTGCTCTCTAGTGATGAGACATTGACTCTCACTAAAGGAGGGAACAATACTTTGAGGAATTGTGATAGGAAAATCCTGCAGTACATGGCTCTATTTGGTGGAGGGGCAGTGTCACCAGTGCTAGGGTGGCCACGTGATACATTCCAAGGATAGTTGGCAACATGCTGCAAGAAAGAAGACAGTGATGGCTGGGCCATGCTGAAAGAAGAGGTTTGGATGGTCTGGTAGGAACAATCTGTAATCTGATGGTGCCTGTTCAACAACCACCAGGTAGACCAATAAAACTATGGAAGAAGAACATGATGAAGGAGTTAGCAAGAAATTATCTTAAAAGTGACAAGGTACATGGCAGAAAAATGAAACAAGATCAAAAAAATTTCAATGCATAAGTAAGTAAATATATATAAAAGTATAATATAAGTAGCAAAATTAACTTACATTTTGGCTGGTTTTCTGTAAGAGATTCCAGAAAGTCCTGAGGTGTCATCAATACTTGTCCATTATACTGACATGATGCAAACTCATTGAAACGTATTTCCCGACGAGTCATATGCTTCTGCTGCTGTTCCTCCACCTCTATAGTTGAGTCTTTGCTTTGAGTGGCTGTTTCCTCTGTTGCTGCAAATGCTGTTATGGACTGCCTTGCGTTTTTCACAACCTTAACATGTTAAAGCAAAGTTAATCAAAAATAAAGGAGAGGTTGATACTGATAAAAAACACAATCATACACATGTTGTATTACAAAACAGTTATTTCCACATTTAAAATATCAAAATTTTAGGAGACCTAAATAACAGTTTAAAAATAACATAACAGTTTAAAGAAAAGGATTGGAAACCTCAGGCTAAAAGGCTGGACACAAATAGCTTTTTTGGCATTAATTTGAGTAGTTAAGTGAAAAAACGACAGCGGAAAAAAACGATGGCTTTTGCGTGATTTTTCAAAGCCAGATATCATAGACACCAATAGTCAACTACAATTTACAAATAGTTTCATGATGTACCTCAACTTATTATTTAGTTCTTTTATTATTATTATTATTATTATTATTAATTTCTTTTATTATTAATTTTTTTCATATTTATTTTTATTAAATCTTTCTTATTAAATTTAAAATTCTAATTTTCAATTTCTGCTATTTCTTTTTTAACATTTCACGTGGTAAGATGTGCTGAATCTTTTATTATATTTGACTTTTACACTTAATGAC
>JAAAKL020013536.1:0-12410 GCA_010016065.2 Carybdea cf. marsupialis auct. non (Linnaeus, 1758) | reverse complement strand
TCTGTATAGGATATGGAACATGTGCACTGGTGGATTGATTAAATCAATTGATGTTGACAATTCATATCAACGTTTGGTATTATTGGAAGATTTGAACACTATCATATTATGTGCATACTCAAGTCTTCGCCTAATGGAGATCAATACAGAAGAGGTACTTTTTGAAAGTGAGACCATCATGGCCCAGTATGGGCAATGCATTGCTGTATCGGGTGATGAACGTTACTTGGCGCACTGTGGAGGGGAAAAAATCACAGTTTTTAAGATAGAAAAAAGAACTATGGTAAGTTTATTAATAATTTTGTGTAATAGAAAATAAATGTCTGTAGTCATTACATTACACACCGCTGTCCAATATTTTTTAAACTATGATTTTAAGCAACTTTTGTTTCAGCCATTTGGAGAACAGTAGTCAGCATACTGTATGCTTTTTACAAAGCTGCAGAGACCTTTATCGACTGCTCTTGGTCTGGAAGCAAAGGAAACCTGCATCTGATTGATCTACATCATGTCACAAATACAACGACAAGGCTGGTAATGCGTTACAAATGAAATTTACTATAGGTGTAGGATTGTAGAATGGTTTGGTGATTCCAGCAATGGTACTAACTGAAGATGTATGAAATCTATAAATATGAAGTAGGAGGCAAGTCAACAGATAGAGTAATGCACATGAACGTTAATATATCTGAAATAACAAGAAGGTACACTTTTGTGGAAAGTTAACATTTTGGAAGTAAAAAAATATCCTCTATGTTAATCTGTAGCAAGCGTCATATCTTGTGTGATTGAGACGACATTAACCGGTATTGCCGCCTTAAATGTGCGTCAAACGGATCACCCTGTCACCCGATTCATCACCACTCAATAACTGTACGGTTCTGTTAGCTTTTACTGATGGTCTGTACTTTAAAGACGGCTTCTCCAGTTACAGGTTTACCACCATATAGCATTTGCGACCATAGTGGTCGGTGGAACACAGGTGACAGCCAACAGGCAGGTGGCAGTCCAAGATGATTTTAGGATACACATTTTACGTGTGTTTGGTAGACCCTGTTAAACTGTGTTACATCTCATTTATCAACAAGACTGTTTGCATTATTTGCGTTCCAGGTCTTCTTCCATTGCTACTCCTGTTCACATATCATTCACCAAGGTATTCTACTCTACTCAAAATCAAATTGTTCGACCGCAGTCGAGGACGACCCGAAGGCTCCCTTTTCGTATGGCTTCTGCCCGAAGGCAGGAAAGGGCGCCACTCCTCTTCCTTGTGTTTCCACAATTTGACTCCTGTAAGAACTGGTTCCTATTTGCCGACCCCGGAAGGATTACGCGCTGGATTGGCGGCCAGCTTGATGGCTCAGTTTACAAATTTTCATACTGCCCTGAGTGAGATTTGAACCTAGGACCTTCTGCACTCATACCTGCAGATGGACCCACTGATTATTTGCGCCTCTGCTCTACTAAAAAGTGTAAAATTTGGAGCATGGTGTGTTGAAAAAAGCACGCGAAAACTTTGTAACTCTGTTATACGTCTACACACCCAGGGAAGTGTACCGGCAAAAAGTCATTAATAGTAGGTTCAATTCAGCAGAGTAAATGTCACTTGTAAAGCCCTTTTGATTGTTTACCTTAAAGCTAAACAGAGTCGTAGATTTGTTTTCAGAAATGTTTTAGCTCATATAATAAACGTTAACTTAACATTTCTGTTAATATATCATTATATTAACTAATACGTTTCAGTAAATAAATCTACGTTTCTGTCCAGCGTTTGGGTAAACGTACAAAGGCGCTTTTTAAGCTAAACAGAATCGTAGATTTGTTACCAGAAATGTATTAGTTAATATAAAAATATATTAACAGAAATGTTTTAACTACGTTTACGTTGTTACATTTCTTGACTGCTCTTCAAAAAAGCGACTGCACTGTTCGTGTTCCCGATTAACATTCCTTACATTAGTGCGGCTACAAAAATATTATAACTGGTGAAGGGAATATGGTGACGAGGATCTTATTAACATTCGTGGACCATTTTCTTGTCGTTCAGAGAGATTTGCCATGGCTCAATGCTGACTAGATGTTCCTGCTATAAAAACATTTTCACTCGGTGATGCCTCCAAACTTGTTGCTGGCTGGAAGAAATGGTTACAAAGACATGAATTCTATTTAGAACAAATATGGATAACAAATACTTAGCAACAACGTGCCTTATTTCTCCGTCTTAGAGAGCCTGAGCTTAAAGACATCTTTGTTACTCTTTCTGATACAGCAATAGACGTGGTTACTTTGGTTGCAAGGCGCCCTGCGTACTTCGATCGGAAGAGAAATGTTACCTTTAAATGCCATGTATTCCGACAAGCTGTTCAAGAACCGCAAGAAATTTTGTCATCCTACATTATTAGACATGTAAACTGGTTAAAGCTTGCAAGTTTCCCGATAGCATTACGGGTATTTGCAATCAGCTTGGGGACAAATGTCGTTCGTAAAAACTACAAAAGACATTTTTTGACAGAAGAGGACCTTACTTTAGATAAAACTGTGAAACTGTGGAATGGCAAGTGGAACACTTAGAACCTGTCTCCTCTACACTTTCAGACGCAGTTGTCACTGTTACTTCACCTCCTCCCAGCACCCTTCGCCAGTATAGTTAGTTCCTACCACTAGGGCACGTTCCCAAGGCGGCCTGAAAAGAGGTCAATCCACTCAACTCTTTTGTTGTTCGAATGCTGGGCATAAGACCATTGTTTTTCACAAAGGAATGACAGTGCCTACTGATTTCTTTGTGGCTAGAGCCAATTCGCCCGGCTCCCTAATTGGTCATATTACCACTCAGTCCCTTTGCAAGTACTTCCATCTAATCAGCTACTCGATAAGGTTTCAGGTATTTTACAGTCTTCCACTCTCACAACCATCTGACAGGAGTCCCCGAAGTATTTGATGGTGTTAGCGAGTTAATTGACTATTCTTTCTTTCATATTGACGTAAATATTCCTTCTGTGACAGAGGCAGGCAGACGTCTACCTTATCGTCCCCGGGACCTTGTTTCGCAGAAATTGGACGAACTCGAAAACTTCAATAGTAAATGGGTCATTCAGTGGACTGAGCCACTGATTTTCACCTCTTGTTGCTGTACCAAAGGCCAATAATGATTTACGCCTTTATATTGACATGTGACAAGCTAACACAGCCGCCCAACGTTTCCACCATCCCGTTCCTACCACTGAAGACACACTTAAGGGCCTTCAAGGGGCTAGTGTCTTCTCTAATCTGGATTTGGATTGGGGCCATAACGAAATTTAAGTGGAACCAGCTTCCCGTTCGATTACAGTTCTCACCACACACAAAGGTATTTTCGCTACACTTTTGTTCTTTTTGGCGTTTCTTGAAATCCAGAGCTCTACCATCACATCTTCCAGGTCTTGAGGGATGTCGTGGTGCTCTTAATATTTCAGATGACATCATCTTTGGCAGGACTGCCACTGAACATGATGCCAACCTTCATACTATTCTCCAATGACTTCGAACTTGAGGCCACACTCTCGAATCGTGGAAAGGTGGGGGTTTTTTTCATGTTCCAGAGCTTAAGTTATTTTATTTAGTCATTAACAAAGATGTTGTCTTTCCGGATCATGCAAAGAAGGCAGCTATTCAAAATGCATTCACTCCAACTTTTCACTATGAAGTCAAAGGCTTCATTGGGTTAGTGAATTACCGTTCCAAATTCATCGATAATTTTTATACATACATACAGTCATACAGTTGCACAGCTTCTTCGCCTCTGTACTCAAAACAATCAAACTTGGCATTGGGCTGATGTACAACAAAGCTCCTTTGATTAGCTGAAGTCTTTACTTCCCGATCAATGCATTATGGTTCATTAAGATCATCATGCTCCTACCCAGCTCACCGTGGATGCCAGTTCAGACCTAAGATGGCCATGCTAAACCAGTTGCATATGCCAGCAGAACCCTCTGCTATCTGAAACGACGCTATTAGCAAACTGAAAGAGAAGCACTAGCAGTGGTTTTAAGTTGTGAACGCTTTCATTTATATCTTTTTAGCACCGAATTAGATCTTTATACTGACCATAAGCCCTTGGAAGCTCTTTATAGTACAGCACAAATGGAACGATTGGTACTTAGTCTCCAACCATATCATTTCCGCATTATTTACAAACCTGGTACTAGCAATACTGCGGATTCTCTCTCTCGTCTTCCACTTCCTTTGACACATACTCATGGTTAGATTACCAAGAGATTCATCTCAGCTCTCATACAACATATTGTTCCAAAATCTATGAGAATAGAAGAAATTCCAGCTGCATACTTTTTCTAACTCAACTTTGCATAACATAATCAATTCATTGAAAATAAGAGGTCTCCTAACCCTGCGGGAGCTGCTGCCCGGCAAGAAACTGCAACATAAACTGACTGGCCAAGAGAACATCGTCTGCTCACTCCCTCTGCTGCCAAGAACAGTATTGTAGCTATTGTACGGGAAACACATCCGGGAGTTGTAAAATCCAAGCAAGTTCGCCGCGAGAAAGTCTGATGGCCAGGGATTCATTTGGCATGAAATTCGACAATGCATTCCTTGTCAAGTGCAAGGTATAACGACACCTGCTCAGCATCACTCGATTACTCATACTCCAGTTTCTCCATGGCACACTATCCATATTAATCTTTGCGGTCCACCCCCTACTGAAGAATCATTGGTAATCCTGATTGATTCATTTTTAAAGTAGGCTGAAGTTGAAACTCAAGATAATACTTCATGTACATAGATCATTGATTGGGTCATCTTTGCAAGTTTTGACAATCCAGTCGAAGTGTTCTCAGATAATGGCCCACAGTTTGTTTCACCGGAGTTCTCCAATTGCCTCCAGATCATTGATATTGCATTTCGTAAAATTACACCTTATTGGCCTGAAATGCCCCTGTAGAACTCTTCAATCGAGCACGTACCAAATTTATACCCTTCACAACTTTAAAAGGAGAGCCCTTGCAAGAGGGTCTTTCAAAATTTCTTCAGTCCTTTCGTGCCAAACCTCACTCGTAGACCCAAGTCTTTCCTGTAGAACTCATTGTAAATGGGACTACAAATAAATTAATTGAAATTCAGATACTAGATACCCCAAATGATGCGCAAGTACAAGCGCAACAATCATATCTATTCAAATCTCCAGCGCAAAGTGAGAAACAAAGCGTACTTAGATGCTCCTCGCCATGCTACTCCAATGCTTATTTCCTAAGCTGATGGTATTTCTGTCAGGCCCAAGTAAACTCGACGTCGATCGCAGTACTTGCTTGAAAAACCCAATTGGATAATACTTCTTTGATCTTTTACTTAAGGAACTGTATGTATGTGTAAGTAAAAAGAGGGGATGAATAGAAATCTAAATGGGGAGGAGACGTACTGTACTTACGATTGACTTTCCTAACATTACCCCAGCTACCAGGATATGATGATGACATGGTGGTAATCACGTTGCACAATAATAGAAGTCTCTTGGAGACTGAACCCTAGCTATTGAGAATAATCTAAGGTATTTTTATACTTTGAAACTGTGTGTGAAGTTTTCAAACACTTTTTGGTATTATATTGGTTGTACTACTTGTACATTTACGTTTTATGTTCACCCAAAAGCTTTCAAATAGCTTTCTAAGCAATATATACTCTTCTTGGCTTACTCTAACTGGTCTTTAGGATAATTACATTTGTGGTAATCATGCTATGCAATGATAGAAGTCTACTGGAGACTAGACGGTAGCTATTGAGAGAAATTTATGGAATTTTTATATTTGGAAATTCTGCCTGTCTCTTTTCAATCACTCTGTGGTAAGTCATGGGATGTATATGTTTTGCATTCCTCTTTTTATCTCTTTGCACCTCCTTTTTCTATTGCGTCAATTTACGTTCCTGGCTACCAGTATGAGGAACAACGGACTCACACGTCGTCAAAGATTTGTTTTTTCTTGATTTGAAATAATCAACTATATGTTATACCAATTCTCATTATAGCCCAACCGTTACATTCTCTTTTGTAGGTGCAGGAGCTATCTTATGACCACAAAACAGGTAAAAATGACACGGGATTCTATGACTTTGTAACAGGTGGTGGAAACTATTTTGCTTATACAAGAGCAGATCAGAAAGAACTTTTTGTACGAAAATTTGATGATGCCAACTTTAAGAAAACAATCAAACCACCGAAACCGATTCTTGGTGCGTCTTTCACGAGGTCTGGGAAGGAGTTGGTCGCCCTAGCTTCAGGCTCATCATTCTCCGATGTCAACAAGGAGGTGAGACTGGTTGTTTGGGATACCCGGACATGGGACATCGTCCAAGATCGACAAAGTAAATACCATCATATGATTATCCAGGTTTCCTCTTTATCTATCGCTGAATTGCCAACTGGACCTGAGTTGATTTGGCCAGCCATGTTCCAGATCTTATTTTGGAATTTAAACACTGGCAAAGAACGGATCACACTTCGGTCTGTAAGTATGCCTGTTACCGTAACATTAATACGAATCTTATTATTTTTAATGGAAGTAAATCAGATTCTTCTGTACCAATTGCCACCTCATGATGCATTCAAGTGTACCTCCAGTGGTCAGAAATTTTTTGACATTTTGTTCATTTTGCTTCAAGGAATCGAACTGCGACGTTAGTTTTGGTCACACGTACAGTTGTCCGCAGTTATCCGTGATTCTTTAACGAACTTAGGATAGGTACCTGACATAACTGAAACCAACCGACCGCACCGCTTAACGACCGGATACCGAGGTTTCGAGAGTATGACCGATACCGATTACCCAATATCGGCAGTATGACCGATACCCACCAACTTATGAACATCGAACGACTGACTTATACAGATAAGCAGATGATCATCTTGAAGGTGTGAATATTTCCAATGTGATCACTGGTGGTTGAGCAACGTTAGTCGATCATTTGTTGCTGGATTTCACCATGTTTTGTAACAGTGTTAGGGTTGGTCATCTCTAAATAGATATTTTTGGTGACCATCGTCCAGTTTATAATTTTTGGCTTAAGTTACGTCAGGTTGACCCAATGTATGTAGAAGGGAAAGAGTGGGATATTCGAGGATTTGGCCTAGTTTAGAATTGTCCGGTTTCTCTTTGAGTGTAATTACGAGTATGGACTTCCCAGTACCCAAGCAAACCCCTAAAGCTCGAATATAAATAGAGTCCCGCCTTGTCAATCATTGGAACTTCAGAAGCATTGAGTTTATTAGGCAGTTCATACCTCTGCACCGTAAGACATCCCTATTCTCTTAAGTAGGGTTCATGCAGATGGGGAAACATGGGAAAGCGAGCTAAGTAGGGCGGAAAATTGCTGCAAGAATTATCATTTTGTGTAAAAAGGTTTACTGTGGTAAGAGCTGTCGTATCAACGATAGATAAATTCATATTTTTACGTGGAACCAACAACGCTATCAGACATGCGATTTTTAATGAAAGTCTGTGCGAAATCTGATGAAGGCTCTCAGTTTTCATGTGTAAGCGAATCGCCGGTTTCAGTGGTCTAAGTCGTACGTCACGCGTCTTTGACTGATTTGCAGGGTTATCAAGGAAACCAATACAAAGAAGCACAAGTAGCTGATGGCCAGCATATGTTGGTCACATCAATGGACATCAATATGCATGCTTTACAAGTGTATGATTTGGATGCCTTAGAATACGACGAGGGAGGTAACTTGCATATGACTGACATGGAGAAAACACAGGTTTACGTAGGCGAAGGTAAGCATTATCCCTACTTATGATGTAAGGGTAAAGTTAAAAATATATCACCACAAACCTGAGTTTTTGTCCGTGTATTTGGGAGCTTTCGATAGTTCGATTCCTCTTTTTACTAGATTGTCGGCATTTTACTCCATAAGAGAGTGTTACTTACAACTCAAGGCTTTATTTTTAAGAGTGGTCCAAAGAGAGCCATGCTATAAGTGAAATGCAGCTTGAGCAGCTGCCAAGATGAAATTAGTCTGTACTTGTAGCTACTCTTCGGTGTTATTTTTTGTATCAATAAAACAAAGTACGATATTTCAGAATGGATATCCCATATGTAATTTTATCAAGCTTTAATGATCATAGGGCATTCCTAAACGTATGACAACCTTAAGTACCAATTATTTTGCTATTTATTAATGACAGAAAACATGCTTTCTACGATCATTCTTAGGTTATACAGATCGATCTCAATTAGACATATGTTTGATTTTAAGATTAAAGAGTTGGAGGCTTTTAAATGGTAGTGGCATGCAGATGATACTCAGGTTATAATCATCTTTTAGATTAGATCGTGGTTCTACTTGTATCTCGAAAACGCAAGGTGAGATTGTTATTTTAGAACAGACCCAACAATTTTTTGATGATAGATTTTGCACTGGTAACGAATGGTAATGTAGTCACGTGTCAGTAATCCCCCCTCAGGACTTAAACCCACCCCCACAAATTGATCGACTTCAAATTCACAGGTCAGATTTATTAGTTTAATGTGAATTAAATTGAAGTGAAGTGAAGTGAATATCAAGAACAGTCCATAAAAGAACGCAACATGTTGCGAAAGCACATCGTTTAGCTCTTTTTTTATCTTTTAAGGTGAAAGAGATATGATGTTTGCAATGGATGGCTCTAATATTGCAGTATCCATGCCCCCAGCTTCCTTCAATCTGAGTATATGGGATGTCAGTTCGCACATAAGAGCAAGGAAGATCATGTTTGACGGGTGCTATCCAAGTGCTGCGGCTTGTATTGACAAAGAACGAGCTTTGCTATTCGACTATCAGTCAAGAAAAGTTTTTGTCATAAACCATGTTACAGGTAATTCGTAGCATTCTTTTCTTTAGTTTATTTCAGTTTGCATTTATATATGACCCTTGCTCGTATCTTTTGTCAGTTGTTTGTTGTGCTTAATTACTTACTGGTATGGTGTAAGAATTTGGTGGTCGATTCCATGTTCTGTGATGTACACTCACATCTGACGTCATTGTATGTTTTTGTACTTATCAATTGTGATTTATTAGACATTTCCTCTTCTTCTGTGCGCTTGTTTAAAATACAGTTAACAACAAACACAGTTTCAATGTTAATTTCTGTTTGTTTAAACATCCAGGATCTCGTAAGTTCTTAAATCACTCAACATATTCTTGTGTCAATCTTCATCATTGTAAATTCCAAACTCTTTTTCCGTATTGAACTGATTAATGATAGGTAGAGCGTTGCATTGATCTTATCCTGTTCATTCATTAAAGAATCCTCGATGCGCTACTTTAACAGCGCATCATTACTACTCCATCGGCTGGGGGTTACAGGAATGCCACTAGGTTTTCATTAAATCCCGTTTGGAACAGTGGAAGCTATTCGAGTATAATTTTGTGACTTTTCCTCCAAATTATGGTTGTATTAGTTCATGCTGTTGTAGATTATGTGTTTAGACTTTTATATTTTTTACGGTCAATACTCAATGTCTAAGCAGTAGCAGGAAGTCTCCAATGCTTTTTCTTGCATGACGTCCATGGTACTTGTACGCTTATGGTTGCCTTACGTACGAGGCTTCAAACAGACGGGGAGGGTCGGGATTTTCTTAAGATATTATAAACAGGGGGATGGGTGGTCGTGTTAAAGACGCCTAGAACAACCAAGAACACAGAGTCGAAAAATCTTAGTCAAACAATATATTTTTAAAAATTATTCAAAAAATATAATCAGAATAAAGACCCCCATTTCTATATCGATTGCAACATAACTTTGCTCGGCGCGTTCTGAATTATTGTAATACTACTTCTTTCTGCGACATACTACTTCTTGATGCTGGTGTCGTGCGGGGATAGTCTTTCATTCTTTTGCTATCACTAACCAAGCTAGCATATGACCAGTACACATTTGATTTAAAACTTAGGGGAAAATTAGTCTTTTGTCCTTGGAAGAATTATCTGTATTCCAATAAAGGGAATAAAGGGGTTCCATACTTTGGTTTAGGGCTAGCCCTTTGTACTCTTCATTGACGCAGACTTTCCCTAAATGAATTTCTAGTGAAATCTAGAAATCTGTCATTGGAAAGTTACGTTGCGGGATATACAGAACACTGTCTTGTGTATCGAACAGAGACATTGATGGAAATTCCATTAATCTCGTTATGCATGAACTCAATCAAAAGTATCATAATTCGGGTTCAGAGTTTGGTTCATTAGCATCCCTTATTAATTTATAGCTGTATCGTTCAAATCCAAATCGTTAAAGTCATAAGCATACCTTATTAGCTGTATCGTTCAAACCCAAACCCAAATCGTCAAAATTATATTTTTGCTTGCCTCCCGTCACTCGTACGATTTTCCTACATACATATACATCTATTTGACGTAGCCGACCGTCAAGCAGTTGAGTAGTTTGTCATTACCAGCTCCGCTTCTCACTGCTGCCCATGGATTGCATTTCAACTTTCCATCATTCCAAAGGTCTTGCCAAGATGCTGATGTCATATACTCCATCAAATGCTTGAGGTACACGAGGGCCTAACATAACATCTATTGTTATTTTCTACTTTATTGAACGTAAGGGGCATGTACTAGCTCCCCTCGAAGCCGCAAGTAGTAAGTACATCGAATTGATGTTCATCAAATGAGTTAAATATTTCGTAGTAGGGAACGGAGTTAATTCATTTCATTCATCTTTTCACAGGGAAAATGGGCGCCGTGACAGAAGGTTATGTTTCAGAGGTAACACCTACTCCCTATACAAATTCTTGGGAGCATCTTGGAAACTTGCAAATGTTGTTATTTGACAAGACAGGGAAAAAACTGGACCTGTATGATATGAACACTGGGAAACTTGTCAAAACTATTGAGACGGGTTGGAAACAAAAACTGGCAAGCATGATAGCAAGTAAGGATAGATCTACAGTGGTAATTAGTATGCAAGACTATGAACAGAAACTAAAGCAGCATCCTCTGCTGTTCTATCATGTCAAAGATGGCAAAAAGGTCTTTTACGAAGAGAAAGAGGTTCATCTGGACTTGCGCCCGGAGGTGCGCTGTTTAGCTGATAATGGAAAGTACCTCGTTTCAGTGGCAAATGTAAGTTATTTTCGACTTCATTTTGAATTTGTCTTGTTTAGAATCTGAACTCTCTCATCATTACGAGGCAAGTGCTCCTTGATAGAACCTTTTGCCATTTCATGGAATTTGTAGCCACATCTACTACAACAACGATTTTCAACCAAACGGACACCGTAGGTTTACAGTTAGCAACGGTTTTTCCAAAGGACTACCTTAACGCTTTCCTCGTACTCTTGGAGGTCCTTTGCATTCTGGAAATTGTATTCAGCGTTTTAGCCACGAAAACTTTGTAGATAAACCAGTATTTCATATATTGTTTCGTTTGGTTCTAGCGAGAACTTATCGAGTAAATTATTACTGTTGGCTATGAAACTAACCCTTGCTTTTTCAGAAGTACTGTTAGCGGTTCGTCACAGTCACCATATTCATTCTCAAATACTACCACAGTCAGTAGAGAGCTGAATTTCAATCCAGCGGTTTCCAACAATGTTGTAGTCGTTTAGGACAGGAAGTCACATGAGAGTAACATGGCGATGCATGTGGCGAAGCTAACGAACCAATCTATATTACCAACCAAAAAGAGTAATCTACGAGTAGTAAGAGATTTAGGAAGTGCTCAACTATCAATTATTTGATAGGTCCCTCTCTTCCACTAATTTAGCACTTCCCATATTTTATGAAAGTTACTAGTCTACAACTCGCTGTTGTGACTATTGCTTAGACATACACAGTTAACTCTGCACTTAAAAAGTTATAATAACAATCCATTTTATAACCGCTCCACTAAACAGTATAAATATGTAATTTCCCAAAGGTCAATTTAATACGAGCACCGATTTTCAGAAGTTTATAAAAGATAACCGCCTCGCTTAGTCGATCCTCTTCGGCTATTAAACAGAGAAGACTAGTAATGTAGTAATGTATCGATATAACAAGAAACAGATCAAGTCGGTCTACTTTCTTGTTTAACACGTAGTATGATGGGTCTTTCAATTTTTATACAAATGTTTTTCACGTAGCCATACTTGAACAATCGATAACATAAGTTCTTCGGCTTACATACATCTTTGGCCGGGCTGTCAACAACAGCATTACCAATAACAATCTGTTTCGTTAGAAGATCAGTTCAGGGGTTTCACTAAGATCTCAATGGCAATGGCATTGCCCATTGCAGCTCGTGCTACTAATGAAACTGACTAATAATATAATGAAAATACACTGTCTTTCATTAATCGCTTTTTGCAACACTTTTCATGAGCACTCATGGTAGTAAATTAATAAACTAATTATCAGTGCTGATTTAGTAGTAAATTTTATGCAACAGGCC